>RJWT010024240.1:0-16540 GCA_004365215.1 Cuniculus paca | reverse complement strand
ATGCAATACAATGAAAGCAGTCCTACAAGGAAAATTTATAGCAGCAAATATACATATCAGGAAAAC
The DNA here is from genome assembly GCA_004365215.1 of Cuniculus paca. Lineage (NCBI taxonomy): Eukaryota > Metazoa > Chordata > Mammalia > Rodentia > Cuniculidae > Cuniculus > Cuniculus paca. Next base: position 16,474 of record RJWT010024240.1, on the reverse strand, counting down.
AGAATAACTTCAAATAAAAAACCTAATGTTGCACCTTACTCTTCTAGAAAAAGAAGAGCAAGTCAAGCCCAAATCTCATATGAGGGAGGACATTATAAAGATCAGAGCAGAAATTAATGGAATGGAGACTGAGAAAACAATACAAAATATAAATGAATCAAAGAGTTGGTTCTTTGAAAGAGTAAATAAAATCAACAAACACTTAACCAAACTTATCAAAAAAGAAAGAAAAGATTCAAATCCATGCAATTAGGAATGAAAAGAGTGAAATCATTGAATTTGTTATTCAAACACAAGGAAGATGTTTTTTATGTATTCCATAAGATCCAGTATGTTGTACTGGAATTATTGTTTAATTACAGATAATGTCTAGTTTCTTCTTGATCATTTTGAATATGAAATTTTTTAGAACTCCCACTTCCCAATTTCTACACTTACTCTAAACTTACAGTAAGCAGAGAAGTGTTTAATTAATAAAAAGAGATCAATGGAACCGAATATAGAACTCATAAATAAACCCACCTAATTATGTCAACTGCTTTTTTCATAAAGTTACAAAGGAAATACACTAAAGAAATTATAATATTTTCAATCAATAAATTGGAGCAATTTGATGCCAATATGACAAAATAATGAATTGTGACATGCTTCATGTTTTACACAAAAATTAAATCAAATATACTTTCCACCTAAATGTAAAGTCTAAAATTTTAAGATATTTTGAAGATCATATAGGAGAATATATATGTGACACTGGGTTCTGTGAAAACAAACTGGACATTATAAATATTTAAAATTCTCCTTCTCTTTGAACTTTCAGGTTTTAATTTTTAATGTTTTTTATTTTAAAGAGAATAAAATCAAGCAAAATGAAACAGAATAAAGTCAATCAAAACAAACTATTGTAAGTGGCACAGGACATCAAAACAATAGGAAATCAACCATGGTTACTATAATGCTTCTTGTTGTCCCCAAAATACCTGCAGATTCCTTCAGACATAGTAAAAATCAAACAAAACAGAACATGATAGAACCAATAAAAACAAAACAATGAATGCAGTAAAGGACTTCAAAACAAGACACTAGTAAATCCAAAATGGATACCAATTGTTTAACAAGATAATAGGGAATCAACAATGGCTACCACCCTAAGAAGAGGATCCCCCCTAGATGCCACACCATGTATTACTATCCTCTGAACAGATGATCAGATCACTGGCCCTAGATCTGCAAGGTCAGCAAAACGTTGAAACACCACAAGCATCAAACTGCATTGCACTTCAATAGCTATCATCGCAGCATGTGTTTCTACAGATCAGCCAGTCATGTAAATTTTGTTTTTTTCCTGATAATAGCCATACTAATGTTACCAAAACTGGGTCCTGATGCCTCCAGGAAGCAGTCACCACCCCTCAATTCTTTGTGCCTTTGATGAGAGAACTAAGTCAAGATACACAGGCATTGTTGCAAGAGAAGAGGTAGAGTTTACAGTAAAGTATACATGGAGAGATGTATGCCTTCTGGTGAGAAAGTGGGCAGAATAAAACTTTTACCCTTATAAGCTGATGTCTCTCAAGTATGTGTTGCAATGACAAAAAGTTAACATAGTATAGCACTCAGAAAAACAAGGAAACAAGACTATGCAGTCTCACAGTCATACAGAATAGCAGTAAACCCATGCCAGCTGAATTTCTACAAGGAGGTAAAGAAGGTCCATTGGGAAAAAGATACTGTCTTCAATAAACAGTTCTAAGAAAACTAGAAGAAAAAAAACTCAACACAAATTCATTAACACCAAAATTTTATTTGAAAAAACAAGTAATACAAAGCCACATTCATAAAAATACAAAAGCAATAGATACTCCACTTGGAATGTAGACTGAATAAGAGAGATCAGGCAGACAAAAAAATTATGGAAATAGGATTTAAGTTTCAAAAAAATTTGAATTTTTATAAACTTAAAAAAATTTCTTGAATTCATTTCATCCCACAAATGGAAAAACAAAAACAAAATTATATAATTCTTAAAAACTGTATGTCATGCTACATAACAGAATCAATGTCATACATTTAGAATAATTCACAGTATGGTTTTCAGTTTCTACTGGGAAAATTTGTACTGAAGTATGTAGAAAATTGATCTGGCTGGGTGTGGGGAATCATGCCTGTAATTGCTGCACTCTGGGGGGCTGAGACAGGAAGATCATAAACTCAAATCAAGATTGTGTGATTTAGTGTTATGGATTAAAAACTGGTGGTCAACTTGGCACCATCTGAATTAAATCGGCATGGTGCTGCATTTAGACAACCCACCTGAAGAAGGTTGCCAGCATAAAGAGAGACGTGGAGAGGAAAAGTAGTGGTGTTATGGGTTCTCCTAAGTGCTGCTGTTTGGAGCCATTGGTTCTCCTGGAGGAGCTTGTCAGACTGGCTCCCCAATATCACTTTGGCCATTATCACTGGAGGAGCTTGGGACCTTGTCGCTGAGGGTGGCTGCAGTTCACTTTGGGGAGCTCTGGTCCTTAAGTTGAGCATCGCTTCCTGGCTCCAGAGGGGAAAATGTTGCTATTTAAACTCCAAAATAAGTTGTCACACTGGCTTCCTGGCATGTACTTGACTGTTCTCATCGGAGGAGCGCGGGACCTCATTGTCGCTGAGGATGGCTGTGGTACTTTTCGGGGAGCCCTGGTTCTTATTTGAGCATCACTTTTTGTCTCCACTACAGAACCCTTAACCTACTAGCACAGATCATTCATCCTGCTGCCATAGACTTTCTAGCTTCCACTGCCGGCCATTGGGCCTTCCCAGAACAGACTTTGGTGTTGTGGACAGATTTCCTACACTTTCTTGTGTCTAACACTGGGTAACCATCATAAATAATATTATAAATTCTGTGTCCTGATTGTAATCTTTCTCCCTGCGACCCCTGACTATAACATTTAGTGACTTAGCAAAACCTTGCCTTGAAATAAAAAAGGGCTGAAAGTATAGCCAAGTGAAAAGACCCTGAGTTCAATATCCATTACTGGAAAACAAATCCAGCAATGTCCTACTCAATTCTAAGCTAAGAAATTCAGAATAATATAAATCAGTGCCACACTTCTAATGAATTGTGAAAAATGAAGGAATTTGCGCTTAAATATGTTAATTGTGTTAACATACAATGCATTTTCATTTCTAATGAGTTAATAAAACCTGTTAAATATCTAATAAAGTTAATATCAATATATACAACAGTCTTACATAAAATGTCTTCTGTTTTTTTATATTTGAACAGTATTTCAGAAAAAGCAATCCTAAAATTAATTGCAGCCAGAAGAGATTCAGAATAGCAAAGGCAGTCCTGGGTAAAAAGAGTAAAGTCGGAAGCATCCCCATTCTAAATGTGAAGTTTTTGTGATATCACAAAGCTATTGTGACAAAAATAACATGCTATTGCTAAAAAAACAGACTTGATGAACTAACAGAGATTAGTAGTATAGTTATCTATCTTGCATATATAAACATACACACAGTTATATATGTATACCTGCATACATATAATTTTTTCCTTTCTTCCTTTTCTCCTTTCCCCTATCCCAGTTGTTCTATTTTTCTGAGCACTTTCTTTCCCTTTCATTTTTACAATATCTATTGTACATTTCACATCTTAAGACTCGTTGTTTGTTTGATCATTTTTATGCCTAAATCTTGTAACCTGAACAACTACTTCTAAGATAACAATATGCAATATATTAATTAGTGTTAATTTCTTACTTTTTTTTGAAATTCTGTATCATTTCTACCCTTTTTTCTGTTTCGTTTTTTAAAATAAAAGAAATCTAAAACAAAATAAAAAAGACTCAAGGATCAATGGAACAGAATAGACAATGTGGAAACAACTCCAACTATATTCAACTATTTGATCTTTGACCAAGGGGTCAAAAACACAAACTGGAGGAAATGTAGCCTCTTTAATAAATAGTATTGGGAAAATTGGCTATCCACATGCAGGAAAATGAATCTAGACACATATCTCTCACCATAAACTAAATTAAAATCAATATGGATCAAATAACTGTTAAATCAGAACCATTTAATTTACTGGACAGCAAAGCAGTTAAAACTCTTGAAGTAATAAGCATATGGAATGACCTTCTGAATGAACCCCAGTTGCATAGAAAATCAACAAATGGAATCACATCTAATTAAAAAAGATCTGCATAGCAAAAAAAACCAACAAAGTGAAAACAGCCTACAAATAGTAAAACAATTTTTGCCATTGATTTCTTAGAAAAACAAGTCACATGAAAAGAACTTAAAAAATTAGACTCCTTAAAATAAAAGACCAAATTAAAAAATGAGCAACTGAAGTGAATACACACTTTACACGGAAGCAAAAATGGGCAATAAATACACAAATGTTCAACATTGCTGACCATTAGAGAAATGCAAGTTAAAACAACAAGCGTATTCCATCAGACCTCAGAAAGAACAACCATCATCAAGAAATCAGATCATAACAAATATTGGAGAGGTTGCAGGGGGAAAAGTAAGTCTTCTACACAATTGGTAGGAGTGTAAACTAGCACAGTCAGTAAGGAAATCAGTGTAGAGATTCCTCAAAAAATGATACTAGAAATTTTATTTGATCCAAGTAATTCCCCTTCTAAGTATCTTCCTGGAAGAGTTAAGACATCATATAAGAGTGATGCATGCGTACCAATGTTTATAACAGCACAGTTCATAATTGGCATATTTCTTTTTTCTTTTTTTATTTTAAAGAGAAAAGAAAAAAAACAAAACAGAACAGAACAAAAAAAAAAGCAAAAGAAAACAAAACAGAGTCAAACACAATACAGGATTTCAAAACAGAACACAGAAAGCTACACAGGTCTTCAAAACATAACAACAGGAGATTAACTAAGGTGGTCCATATGTCCATCAACAAATGACTGGATAAAGAAAATGTGTTATTTAATACAGTGGAGTACTGCTACAACTTAAAGAAAGATAAACTTGAGTCATTTGTAGACAAATCAATGTACTTTGAGACCATAATGTTAAGTGAAATAAAACACAAACTTAAATATCACATGATTTCTTTTACAAAAGTAAAATAAGACTAAAAATAAGGAGCAAAATAAAAGACAGATAACAGGAAGTAGAGAGATAGAGCTTTCTCAAAGGACTAGGGGTCAAGTGATACAGAGAGGGAGGAGAGAAGAAAGAGATAGGAGATGAAAAAAATTTTTCAATAAGTTTCTTCTGCATTGTAGAATGAAATGAATTTTATTGAATCTGTATCACTTTTTATTGAATCTGTATCACTGCCTCATTTTTCATTTAGTGTAAGCTTATGTAATGAGTACATCTCATTTTAATAACTAATGAAGTGAAAACTAAAGAACTACCATCTTACAATTATATTTATTATTTTATTTGATGGAGATTGTATCATTTTTTAGAAATTATACATTTTTAGTAACCTCTACACTAATTTTTTCTTACATACATCAAAAAATAATATGCTGCTTTAAATGAAAGAAGAAAACCAATATTTCTTGCAAATACATGGAAACTACAATTCTTAAGTCTGGATACATGTTCTCATATAAACCTTCAGGTAGAAAAGAAATTTTTAGCTGATACTTAGTTATATTTATTCACATAAACAAGCAATTCCATAAAGTTACTGTTATTTTCCTGCTTACTAGATAAATACATTAGTTTCCATAAACCTTCAGACTTTTTTTCTTATCTGTAAGTTGGGCTAATACTAATATCTGATATATATTGAAGTGGTGAAGATCACCAGAGGTGGCCCAATTAAAGTGTCTAGAACAGTACCTTCTTTCCTTTTGCAGAATCTCATTTTTCTGAATCTGGTAAACTAGAACAAAAAGTAGTAACTTTGCTGTTGACCAGCATAATGTAAACTTAAAAAGATTACAAGTTAAAATTTTAAATAAAACAATTTAATAATACAAATAACAAAAACCCCTTATTTTTGTGTTATTGTATTAGATTTTACTAATATGATACAACAGTCAGATAAGAGTCAGTTAATGTTCACTGTAGAATCTTGTTCACAGAAGATTTAAAAATATTTATTTTCCTTCTAAAAATGAACTCAATCTCATTCCCAGACCTGAGCTCTCCATCATGTTTTAGCTTGTCAAATTGAACTAGCAAATTTTCTTTTTTCTGAAAAGTGGTAGAAGCCATATGAAGTTGATCAAGTTTAGAAGATACTGTATCAGTGTAAGTTAATGGTGGGTCGGTGGGTAAAATGAAAAATTGTCCCTAAAACTTGAGAGCAATAATCCAAAAGTATTGTGGGATTTGAAGATATTTGACCATATCATTATGTGTTCTCATATACTCTGAGAGAAGAAGATTGCAATTTTAGCTTTGCTTTGGCTGTTGCCATGATTTTCTTCACTGATGTGAGCTTTTACTGCACTTGAGGATGAGCAGTAGCTGCTGACTCGCCTGCTGCTTTCTATTGATTGTTTTCAATCTTTGAATCTTTCCTCTATTGAGCCAACAAGGAATGTAGCATTACGATGCCATGTTTACCAAAATTGCTTCTCAGCAGTTTAAGACACTGCTTTGAAAAAGTCTGGTATGAAAACTGATCGCGTTTAGTCCAGCACTTTCCAACCACTATCACAGCAGCTCTTTAAAAGGAAAGAAAACTAAGATTGATTCTCCTATTAAAGAAAACCAGTCTGGCTATCTTAAATCCGACACACTGCACATCTTTTATTTAAAAAGTTTCAGTTCTACTTTCAGCTTTATAGAAAAAAGGAAAATAAATTATTTCTTAAAAAAATTACATTAAATGTTCTTAAAAGGCAGCATAGAGCAGATTAGGTCCTTTTAACTTAGCAAAATTAAGGACCAGACTGAATAGTTTCACCACAGGAAAATTTAAAAAAAGAAGTATTTTAAATTGCAAAGTATTTCTATGTTCTCACAGAACACAGGAATTCCCATCGGCTTGTTTGACATTTAGTGACATATACAAGAATAATCAAAAGATATAGCATTTGATTTTCATACTTGCAATCTAGATTTGGTAGGGCTGTTATTTCCTTTCTCAAAGTTCAGTTTCTTTATCTGTTAAATTGAGATAGCAACACTTACCTCATAGTTTTGGCTTATGAATGGAAGGTGATCTGACTATGTGAATAAATGAGCTTTAAGAAGTACTCAATTTATATTGTTGGTAGTTTACTTTTCAAATTTGACAATTTTCGTGGCTTCTCAATTAGCCTTTATAACATATGTATGCTGTAAATTTATTATGTATTCAATCTAAAAATATTAGTTGTCCATTAATAATTATATGAATTGAAATGTATCATGATGACTCTTTGAAATGAAACATTTTCCATATTTTCTTATGCTACAGTACTTGTGAATTTGTAGGATTTCTGATTAGATTATAATTTGTAAGGAGTTATATAAAATTTAACTTAATAGACCTATGAGGCTTAGAAGAATGCATAGTGTCCCAGAATCTGAACTTCAATATTTATATTGAAACTTTGCTGAGGTGCAATGACATTATCAAGAAAGCTATGCTTTATTCATGGTGAGTCTGTTGATAGAAAAAAAATTATTTTGCACGTCAAAGAAAATTGTTGATTGTAGAATAATAAACACATATTTAGTCTATTATTATATTGAAAAATTTCAAAATCTTTCTCAACTTTGATTTTTGTAGAAGATAATGTACCAGATTGGCTTATATATAGAATTTTTAGTGATGGCTTCCAATATGTGTCTTGTTTAAATGAAAATTGGCATTTAAAATAGTCCAAGAAAAGTTTTATGCACTGTGTGTGCACCAGAATATCTTAAGGAAACAAAATTTTTATCTTCTCTGTTAATGGTGTTTAAGGAAAGCAGAACACTAGGCAAAAATTCCACAGTATTATTCAACTATCGACGTTACTGCTGAATGGTGTTGCTGACACTATGACAATTATTACAATTCGGAAATAAGTATAAATAATATTTATGCTAGATTGCAGACCAACAGATGAATGAACTACAAACTAGCTTAAGGTAAGAGTAATACAAAAAGGAATTTGATAGGGAAAGGACAAATAGAAGGTAGCTAAAAGAATAATTTATTATTATTATTATTGACATGAGCGTGTTCATACATAATAGTGGAAGCTTCATTCATATGAATATTGAAGTTATTCTAGATGAAGGAAAATAGAAGATCAAGTAATTCAGATGATAGACATATATAAAGTTGTAAGAGACCAATTGTAAAATCAATCATAAATGCTAAATGATGATTTTCTGGAATTTAATTATCTGAAAGTAGTGATGTAGAAATAAACCACATAAATACAATATCTAAAATATTATATAAGTGGAAAAGGAGGTATTTTTTGATACTTGTGGTCTACAGGGAAATGAAAACCCTATTGGAAAGCCTGGTTCTTTTTAGGATATAATGGAACATAACACCTTATGGGGAAGGTCAAAGGAGAGAGGACAGTTGTATGCACAGCATTTTGAGTTTACAGAAATCACAGTACACAACCACAAGGTTAAAAAAATGAGTGTCAGGGAAAGGTGGAAAAAATGAGTGTCCAAAGAGAGTTTAACAGATGTTTAAATGTGTTCTGTTTTTGACATTTGGCCACACATTCATGCAGAAGAAAAACTATATGACTATACAGAGAGAAGATAACAATCTATAAGGCAAAAAAAAAGAGGCTTTAGAAGAAATTAACTTTTGCGACCTTTTCATCTCATGCTTCTGTACTCCAGATAAATGAGAAAATAAACTTTTATTGCTTAAACCATCTAGTCTGTTATTTTGTTTTGGCAACCCTAGCAACCTAAAATACATCTGACATCTGTTTTAGTTTCTTCTTTTTTACATAGAACATGATTGGATACTGATTAAAGGTAATGTGGTTTCTAAAGGCTGTTGAATTGTACAACCATAATCAATTACTTCAATCAAATATTTGATGAAATGACAGATTTCTTGGTTTAGAAACTTCTACCTGCACATATAACAATATCTAGTGAACTCTCTTACAGTTGAGTGTTGTCTATTAAACTTTTATTTTTTTGACAATTGAAAAAAGTGAATACCACATAAGTCAGCAGTCAGTGAAGATAATTTTGTGACAAAGTACAAATGGTCAGTCAACAAAACATGTTGTGATGTTTTTTGCTGAAGCTAGAAGGAGATTTTAAGATCATTTAATATCCACAAAATTTAGAAAATGATAAACTATAAATTCACAAAATTCCAGAACCAGTGTCAAGCACATTCTGCAAACATGTTTATCCTTAATCCTCAAACAAAATTTAAGCATTAAAATATCAGATAACTAAAAATGACAATGATATAACATTTTCAATCTAAGGTATGTAAGTTTCTCAGTCTTAAACCCTTGAGAATCTTGGTCATCTAATAGAATACTTCTTCCTTTCTTCCATGCACCTATTACTATTATCAATTGGGTTCAAATTAATGTGGCTAGCCAGGTGTGGTGGCACAGCCCTGAAATTCCAGCACTTAGAAGGTTGAGGCAGGATTGCTGAGACTTCCAGACTAGCTTGAAATACATAGTAAGACCCTGTCTCAAACAACAACTGAAAGAACAAAATATTAATATGACTAACTGTACTAGAGGCAGAGTGCCACGGGAAAAAAAAAATGACAAACTAAAAACTTCACAAGAATGTAGCACATGGGTTATATATAGTTAAGTACTAGAGTCAATTCTATCTTGTCAGTACTTTTCATGTGAGATAATAAAGTTAAGGAACAATTTTTCCATTATTTAGAATTTATCATTAGTGATATTAAAACAAATGCCCAAATATCATCACACATATAAAATATTCAAAATTAAATACAGCAAATGTCTTCAGCTCAGAATGGCCTAGAAATATTATCTTTTTATGATAGAGACATGAGCCTAACAATCATAAAGTTACTTATTAAATGAACCTCTTATAAATTATGTGACCTAACCACAGGCAATAATGTGGCATGGTTACTTTTCACACTAGTGAACTGAATTCCTCATTTATGTAGTAGCAAAAATGGTAAATTTTTTTTCTAATTGAAATGTAATTGAGGAGTAAATGGCATAGTATCTGTAGGGGTTTATTTGAATATCTAGTATAAAACTAGTAATTATTATTATATTTTAGGATTTTCCAGTGTTATATGAAGTATCTTTTTATTTCTTGACTCGATTACATAATACTATGAGTTGACTGTGTTAGGACATTAGCTAAATACTAATCTTCAAAACTATTACAATATATGATACTATGACTATCTATAATGTTTTATTAAAAAAAAAAAGCCCACCTAACTTCTAACATTTTATCCAAGCAGTTGATAATGGCCATACCCAAGATGAGGTTGGGTTTGATTCTATATGACTTCTTCAAAGAAGAGAAAATCTTTTACAGTAACTGAACATACAAAACGTGACAGGTACAGTGTGGAATGTCTAACATATAAGCAGGGCAGCAACTCTGTTAGTCAAATTGACGGTATTTAAATTCTAGCTTTGTGATCATGGGGAAAGTACTCAAGCTCTCCGCAAATGCTATTCTGTAAGGTAGTCAGAATACTATCTACTTAACAGGGTAGTTGTGGATGAAATAGTCAATGAATACCACTTATAGTAATAAGTAGCATTATTCTAGTTATTACCATAATCCATAATAAGAATAATGTTTTTGCAGAAACATCAGGCTTCTGGAGAAACTAAACATCTATCATATTTTCCCCAAGATGGCAGGAATTTCAGTGTCTTTTTTCTTACATGTCTTAAAATAGGACTAAAAGAAGCAGAAAACCTGTAATAGGTTAAGTTCGTCCAACTCTTCACATTGAGAACTAGGGTCTACTACTCAGTTGAGAACTTATGAGACCTTTCTTTATGTTTCTTTCCTATTTTTTCTGTTATGTGCAGAGATTGCTGGAATCATAAAAACAAAAATGACTGTGCTACATACTCATATGAAACATATTTGAACCATGAAAAAATAATAAAAATTTTTTAAATATATTAAAATAGGCAGTAGCCTTCACCTTAAAAGGTAAACATCTCCATTGACTAGAAGTAGCACAAAATTCATTAGGGAGTATGTGAGACATATACCTCAGTTCTTTGTGGTCCAAGTAGAGAAATAAGCAGAGATAGATCAGTAAGAATTCAGACTTTTCAGGGAAGAGTAAAAAGTATATATTGGTGGGTGGAATACAGAGTTACTCTCAGACTATAGAACCACTGTGAATTTCTGGACCATGCCTAAAGCTGCAATACCAAGTCTTGAAGTGTCTTAGCAAAGTGATCTGTCTTTTCCCCTCAAGATTAGAGTCAAACTCCTAATTTCTGCCATTTCTTGAATAAAATGTCATGTGATAGAGGCTATATCATGTGAGGCTAAAATGTCATGTGATAGAGGCTATATCACTCCTATATACAGAGAAGTTAAAGTATAGAGGAGGTGAAATATTAACTTTAAAAGGCAATGAAAATAAACTAACTTTACACATAAAATTTTGAATCAAAATAAGGAAACACAGTGTAACAAGAGATGTTGCAAACTAAACTAACAGAATGATTCATTGCTAAGTAAATGCAAACAAGTAGGCAATCCTGAAGGGAACTTTATTATTTATTTATTTATTTATATTTTAAAGAGAAAAAACAATAAAAATGATGACACAAAATTTCAAAACAAGATAGTTCAACAATAATAATAGTTAATACCTTGCATATTGTCATCTTCAAAGTAGATGTACAGTTTACATGACATAGGCATGAAAATATGATCAAACAATATAAACACAAACCTTTGTTTACAATGAACTAATAGAAATTAGTAGTATAACTATCTTAACTGTCTTGTAGTCATATATATATATTGCTTTGTCCTTTTCCGTTCTTTCTTTCTCCTTTCTCCATCCCAGTTTCTTTTTCCATTTGAACAGTTTCTTCATATTTCACAGTATCTAGTGTATATTTTGTTTCAGTTTCTTACCCTACGGACACAATATGATGTTTATATGTGTGAGTTTGGTTTATTTCACTTATGAATGTGGTCTCAGGTTGCAACCATTTACCTATAAAAACTCAAGTTTATCCTTCTATATACCTGAGTAGTATTCCATTGCATAAAAATATCACCTTTTTTTCTATGCATTCCTCAGTTGATGGGCATTTGAATTGTTTGCAAGATTTAGCTATTACAAAATGTGCTGCTATAAACATTGGGGCACATAGACCACCGTGGTGTGATGTTTTTAATTCTTCTAGGAAAATACTGAGAAGGGGAGTAACTGGTTGAATGAGACCTCTAATCCTAGCTTTTTTTTTTCTTCAATTCTAGCTTTTTGAAGAATCTCCACACTGATTTCCAAAGCGGTTGCAGTAGTCTACACACCCACCAAGAGTGGAGGATTCCTTTTTCTCTACAGCCCTGCCAGCATTTGTTATTGGTTGATTTCTTCATGATAGCCATTCTTTCTGGGGTGACATGGAATCTCAAAGTTGTTTTGATTTGTATTTCTCAAATGACCAATGATGTTGAAAATTTTTTTCTATATTTATTTGCTATTTGTATTTATTTACCTGATAATTGTGTATTCACCTCAGATGCCCGTTTTGAATTGGAGAGGTATGACTTTTTTTCTGTTCTTTATATGTTCTAGATATAAGCCTTTTGTCTGATAGACAAGTGGTTAAATTTTTTCCTATTCTGTGAGTTTTCTTTTCACTCTGTTGGGGATTTCTTATGATGTGAAAAAGCTTTTTAATAAGATGAGATCCCAGTTACTAATTCTTTGAAGTGTTTCCCATGTTGTTTGGGTTTTGTTCATGAACTCACTGCCTACCCCCATGTCTTCAAGAGTTCTACCTACTTTCTCTTCTAGTAGATTGAGTGTTTCTGTTTTAATATTTAGATCCTTGATCCATTTCAACTTAAGTTTATTGCATGGTGATAGACATGGGTCTAGTTTTAGTTTTTAGCATGTAGAGAGTCAGTTTTTCTAGCACCATTTATTAAAGAGTCTATCTTTCTTCCAGTGAACATGTTTGTCCTTTTGTCAAAGATAAGGTAGTTGAGTGTGTTTGTAGTTGTGTGTATATGTTATAACCTGTTCCACTGATCCTCAGGCCTGTATTTTCCCAGTAGCATGCTGATTTTATCACAGTAGCTTTGTAATATAATTTCAGGTCAAGGATTGTGGTGCCTCCTGCCTTGGTTTTGTTGCCCAGAATTGCTTTTGCTATTATAGGTCTCTTGCAGTTCCAAATGAATTTTAAATTCTCAGTGATAAAGAAATGAGTAACAACCAAGCATCTGCCTATCATTCCAACACTCTGAGATGCAGAAGAAGGAGGATTGAAAGTAAAAGCCCAGCCTGTGTCTATATAAATAAACTAATAAAACAAAAATAAATGGGCTGAAAGTGCAGCTCAGGGAAAAGGCCCTGAGTCTATTCAACAGTAGCATAAAAATAGCATCACATCAATAAAGGAAAAAAATAAATTATAAGAATACTTACTAATGAGACTGCAAAAAGAGCAAATGAAGGGGGAGAATAAATCAGAAATGCTTGCATTCCACATATAGCTAACTATAAGGAAACTCAACAAGGGTCAACGGTAAATTAAAACCCAGGAGAAAAGAGAGGCTTTTTTAAAAATATCAATCTAATACCAGTTGAAAACTATAAAGAGATAGATATGTGAAGTACAAATTAAGAAGTATTTATATCTAATAAGTATTCCATGATTAGAAAATAGAGAAATAGTTAACCCATATTTAGAAAATTCTAGCTAATAAGTTTCTTTCACTTGAGAAATATACAATCCTTCAAATTAAAGTTCACAGGGAATAATGGAAAAATACATACAAATAAAATCCCCAAGTGAACTGTATAGTGATATAGCTTCATCACAAATTTCCATAGATTTACCACCTTAAGTATATTCCCATATAATTTGCCCGCATTTCTGTAGGTCAGAAGTCCAACACTGTTAGCAGCCACTCAGATTCCTGTACTTAGGTTCCTTTGCTCTCCACTGATCCAATCAAAGGAGCTTATTTATTTTGGTAAAAATGGGGAAAAATTATTCACAGCTAGAAAAATACCCCAGTTTTAAAGTTCCATCTTAAAGTGCTGAATACAGCATCAATGGTCTCAGGATACCACAAGCTTGTAATCAAGGTGCAAGTCAAAGCAAATTCCCATCTAGTAGGTCTGGAGAAAATTGTGCTTCCATGCTTTTCCTTATTATTGGCAGAATTAAATTCTTCAGTGTTGTAGGACAGAGATAACTGTTTTGTTGCTGTTTTGTTGCTGCCTCCAGGCTACTTGCATTCCTTGCCATGGGTTGCGCTCCATCTTCAAGCCAACATGGGCATGTGAAATGCTTTTTGTGTTTGACTCTGAATTCCCCTCCTCTTACCTCCAGATTCACATTTAAAGGATGTAGTAGATCAGGTCAGGGACACTCATTAATTTCTTTAAGGACAATTGCTGTTTCAAGTTAATTTCATTTACAAAATTTGTTCACAACAATAATATCTAAATTTTTATTGGACTTAGTAAGTAGCAGAAAGTGTATGTATACCAGGTGACATGAATTTGGGGATGATTTACCAAGCATAATAAGGTTCAGTGATAAAAATCTAAAGATATACTTAACTATGCACACACACAAGTGATAGAAAATAAGATTTTGCTACAAGAAAACTCGATAGTAGCTATGAGTGCCAGAAATAATCTGAATGTGAAGAACTGAAAACTGAACTGAAAACTATTAAGACAGGTGCTATGGGCATTCTAATTATTATTTAAATCTCAGGGAAAATTAAAATGTTTCAGTTGTGGTAACTAATAAACTGCTTTGAAATGACTGAATTTCATGTGAAAACTATCCTTTTATACATTAACTTCAATTTTACACATTCACACTCTAGTTGAACAGCAATGTCAAATACAACATATTTACATTTAAAAAGAACTTAAGTGGTTAAAAAATGTTAAACTGAGCACACACATTCAGTTTTGAAATTGCAAAATAGTAAGGAAATATTTTTAAGATATCTTCCCAAAAAAACAGGGAAAAGAAGAGAATTGGCAAAGGTAACATTTTGAACATTTAAAGCAGTTGGACTAAGAACAATAGCATACAAATCTTTTTCCAGCAGAAAACAAAGAACCAGGTTAATCTGTACCACAGAATTCCTTGCCCTCAGAAGTTCCTCTCATCTGAGACTACATTTTCAAGGGAGATTATTTGATTCCTGTTCTATAAAAAGTTAGAACCTGGAAGAGGTCAGTTTCTCTAGTAAAAAAAGCTTGAGACAGGAATCAGATATTTTTGTTTTAGTAGGGAGTTCTAGCAAATCAGAGAAAGGAAAAGTATAGAGCTCTTAGGTAAATTTAACATAAACTGCCGAAAAATTTTACTGAACTGAGGCAAAGACATCTGGCTTTTCATTCCTGCAAACAAGTATCCTAACATATCCAAAATTAATCAAAGAAAGAATTCACAATTGAAGACATTCAACAAGGCTAGACTAGTAAAAAGCTATAGACCCAAAAAGGATAGAAGGATGTTTCATGCAGAAAAGGCAAAACGTGCAAGACAGCAAAGGTAAAAATGCCCATAAGTGAATGTGTGAGACCTCAGAAATTACAGTAAGGATATTGTGAACAATGGTACATAAAATTTGAGCTCTAAATGGGTAAATATTACTATTTATGTAACTGGATAAATATTGTTTAAAACAAAAGAAAATGTTATCTTGGTAACTTTTCTCTCCTTGCTGAGACAAAACAACTCACACCCAAAATTAGCGAAGGACAGATTTATTTATCTTATAGATTTTGGAGTCTTCAGTCCATAATCAGCGGGCTCCAAGGCAAGGTGGTGTGGGACAGGGGCAACACTTCAAGGCAGCAGCCAAGCAAAAGAGGGGAACAAACCTCTTCTTCTCCCTTATAGTGTATGCAGGCTACCCCCCCCCGCCCCCAGGGTGGGTGTAGCACTCACAAAACCTCTGTGCCTTCCTCTTGCACAGGTTTAGGATATTCACAAAGTAGGAACTCTGGCTCCCTGCTGAGTCTCTTAGATAAACTTCTAAACTGCTCAAGTTGACACAATGTATCAACCGTAACACAGGTACAAGTCATTTGCTTTGGGTAAGTGCTTGTTTTTCAGTAGCATTGAGAACTATTGAATAAATAATATGGATAATACAAGTAAAAGTAGAAATTCTACTTCACAGATTTATTTTAAAGAAAGCTATAGAAATTTCATGAGTGAAGACACTTTTTTGCCTACGCTGCACTATGCTTAACTGGAAAAGTGGAGAAAAATAATTTTAAAATATAGAGATATCTAAAGGTTAGTTGAAGGCCACACTGGCATATAGAATGTTCTTATTCTGCCATTTTCTG
>RJWT010024239.1:0-16518 GCA_004365215.1 Cuniculus paca | reverse complement strand
AACTTTTGTAAAACAAGTATTTCAAAAGTTTTTGTTTTCTATTTTGAAGTTTATTTTGTAGGAGTGGAAACGATTGCAAGATGACAGGGTTGAGGGGAACATCGTGCTGCTGCGTAGTGACCCTGACGGGATGGACGTGACTGGGGAGACTGGAGGTGACAGCGATAAAACTACTCACTTTCTCGAAGCCCTCCAGGTGCAGTCACAGATGGGCCGTAGCATGTTCCTCGCTGCTGTCCGTTGAATGATGGAAGCGAAAATGTTCAGGTACTTGCATAGTTGAATTGACATTGTTGAACTCAAAAGATTTGTGATACTAATTAATTGGTATAAAATCTTACTTTTTT
This sequence comes from Cuniculus paca, assembly GCA_004365215.1. Taxonomy (NCBI): domain Eukaryota; kingdom Metazoa; phylum Chordata; class Mammalia; order Rodentia; family Cuniculidae; genus Cuniculus; species Cuniculus paca. The sequence goes on along the minus strand of RJWT010024239.1, from coordinate 16,171 downwards.
CATTTCTGGGAGTTGAACCCAGGGCCTGGAGCATGCTGAGCTACCAGAGCTTCAAAACCAGGCCTGTTAACCTTCTTTTTTTTAAAAAAAAAAAAAGATGAGAGGGATCTCACTCTGTTGCCCAGTCTGTCCATGAGCTCCTAAGCACAAGTGGTTGTTCTCCCTCGGTCTTCTCAGCACTGCAGGCACCACGGCTGCACCCAGCCTCAAGACTTTTCTTGACTGGAGCACTTCAACATTTAATTTATAAATATCGTACATAGAGACAACCCCAAAAAGCTCACTTTTAATGGTAGCTTGACTTTGCAGTACAGGGCAGTACTAAAACCTAAGTCACCAGCTGTCACATAGTTAGGCTGTCTTCCCCGCAGTGCACTCCAGGGGAAGTGCAGCTATCAACAGGGAGTTGGGAGGCATGCTTAACCACCAGCCTAGATTTTCTGTTCCTTCCTGAGCTCAACCTAGGATGGTCTCCCAGTTCATTTACTTACTTACTGTGTGACTTTGGACAAGTAAATTACTGGTCCTGTGTGTATTTTCTCTTGGATTAAAGGTGGGATTATAGGACTGCTTTCTTCCTGGGATTGAGATAAACTCAAAAAGTGCTGACTTCAACATTTTTTCCTGTCTACACTGATTATTTTTAACAGTCAGAATCTGATGAAATCCCCCCTTACTACTTTTTCTTTTCAGAAATTTCATGGGTGTTCTTTCACATCCCTGCTTCATATTTACCTGAACACATTTTTTCAGTCTTGGTCCACCAAAGGCAGGACCTCTTTTAGGTCCCCCTCCTAGGAACCCCTACTACTCTTGAAACCCTGTCACCTGAAGGGAATCGCCTTTCTCACCATGGGTTCCCCGAGGGGTCTGCACCCCTCGAAGCCTTCTTTGTGCTTCTCCATAGGAGACTTATCAACACAGAAAGACAGCGTGGGCTTAAGAATTAGGAGAGCTGATGTCCATGGGAAACATACCTTACATCCTGGCAAAGGCCAGAAGGAATGTAAGAGCTTGAGAAACAAACTCCCCTGTCTTTCCTCAGAGAACAAAGTAGGATGTTCAATATAAATTGCCCTCTAGAGCTGACCCAGAGGGAACTAGGCCAGTCTGTCCCAGTTGTGACAAGTCATGCTCAAAAGGTTGCAAGCTGGCCTTGTCACTAGCTCTGTGGGTTCTTGTGCTCCCTGTCAGAATCAGAAGTGCCATGGTACAGAAAAAAGGCTTTATTATATTTGACACAAGGGAGAAACCCATGGGGGACAAGAACTCCAGGCCAACCCAAAGGACAAAAGTGTACAGTTCTTATGCTATCTGAAGTAACAGGGACCTGGGTTCTTGTCATAAAACATAGAGAAAGGGTTTTAGCTGCACCTGTGCTCTTCATCATGCCTCTTCGTGCCATGTGTATCTCATTACCATCTTAAGTCTCCACCTCAGGGTGTGATTTTTTTTTTACTGTACTAGTAAAGGTAACTATTAGTTACTTTGGTAACTATGCTATGCATGCATTTGTCCCTTGCCACCTAGAATTTGCCCCTTATCATCTGAGAAAGTTCTCAAGTGAATTTTGGAGTATATTACTCCATTGCCTCAGTGGGTTTGATCTTCATGATCTTGTTTTTCTTGGCCCTGGCTTTTTGGTATCTCAGCTGACCACACAGGTTTTGTTTTGTTTTGTTTTGATTTTTGTCTTTTTTGAGACAGGGTCTTGCTATGTAGTTCAGGCTGGCCTTGAGCTCAATTTGTAACCCAGGCTGGTCTTGAACTTGCAATGATCTGCCTGCCTCAGCCTCCCAAGTGCTGGGATTACAGGCATGCACCAACACACCCGGTTTTGACCACAGTCTTTGAAGGGTGAGCTGACTTCCCATTCTCCTGTCTTTGGGTGTGTTTCCTTAATCCCAGTCTTCAAAAGTGTTCCACTTTTGAATTCTCAGTTTCCCAACATTATCTGTTACCCCATAAGGCTGAGGGCCAGCTGGTTTATCCCACAAGCTCAGGTGTGTATGGCTATGCACCTCCAGCTGAAGTTTCCCCAGAGTGCCCTCCTCTGAGTTGTGATCTAAGCCTCCTCCATAAAGGAGTCTTGTCCATCCACCTGCATTCCAGCTTCACCCACTGGGGTGGAGCAACCCTTCCTGCAGTATAGATCTATAAGTTCCAGGCCATGTGTCCCAGAATACTTTGCTTTTCTCTTAAACTTGGTATTGAAGTAAATAATATTTCACACAATTTTTTTTCAGTACTGCAGTCAGTCTAAGTGATTGCCAAGTACTCTACCACTGAGTTATAGTCCCTGCCCTTTTATTTTTGGTAAGATTTACTTTGTGACAGGGTCCCACTAAGTTGCCCAGGCTGATTTCCAACCTATGTTCCAGCTCCTTCAACCTCCCAGAGTGCTAGAATTATAAGTGTGTGCTACCACATCTGGCCCATTGTGGTATTTTTATTTATTTTTTTCATGTGAAAAGTATGGTGATACAGAAATACATTTTATTATCTAACTTTCTGAGAATATTTACAAAAAGTGGCATGTAACAAAGAATATAAAAATGTACTGAACGGTGTCATTGTAGGCTACTTTGTACATTATCAAATGTTTCTAGCAAACAATTATTTCTTGTACAAACTGAGTTTTTGGGGCTCAACCACGGGCGCAGAAAATAAAAGACAGAAACAAAGGGGAGGAAAGTTTAATATGGGCACGGAGAGAGTCACACATGGTGTTGTGCTGGCTCTCTGAGGAGAGCAGGAAGTGGGTAATCTTATATACATTATGGTGGGGGTGTAGCTAGGGTAAGTCTGCTGGCTTGGTGTGGCATTAGGGGATTAGATAATCTTTGGTGCACGAGGGTGAGGGCTAGGCATTGTGGGGTGAAGGAGTCGCGGGGTCTACTGGGATAAAAAACAGCCATGATGACTGTGCAACTTTTGTTCATTGCCATCTTCTCAGTGGGCAAACCTATCACAAACACAATTTGACTTCAAGACATTTTGTTATACAGTATCTGGAGTAATTATTCAACTCCAAATTATTTGACAGTGCCTTTAAAAAGTTTTTAAATTTCTTAGGCATTCAACAAAAAGTGTACAATTAACTTCATGGCTTATAAAGTTTACGTAAGTATAGCAGATGAATTGAACATAATTCCAGTTAATTTTCACCATATGCAATAAAACCACAGTAGGTGGCCTAGTGGCTCAAAAATTTCCCATTTTGTGTATGTTGATATGAAGACATACTCTGGAGAAATATGGGGATGTCACTGTCCATTGCGGGGAAAATCTATTTATAAAATAGATTCTCAAAATTAATTTGGTTGTATCTTTGCAGCTGCTATGTGAGGCCATATGAAATACGTGGAATGTCTCCTGGAGATATGTAGTGTAGAATAATGGCCAGGATGCCATTATCTAACTGTATGAACTAACTGTATGAACTACTAACTGTATGAACCTCAGTTTATCTGTAAGATTCATAATGTACTTCCAATGTGACTATAGTGAGGATAAATTAAAACATTTAAAAACTTAAAACAGAAGCACTGCATAATGTTTCTATTATTCTCTTAAGGATATTCTTAGTCCTAGATGAATAGCATCAAGGATCTCTAAAGATATTCTTAGTCTGTTCATGCACAAGATCATACTTTTCCTTTGTTCTCCCAAATTCTGTGAGAAAATGAACACTTTTATACTTTTATTTTTTTACCTAGTTTTTTTTGTTTGTTTGTTTTTGTTTTGTCTTATTGAGACAGAGTCTTGCTATGCAGTTCAGGCTGACCTTGGGCTTACTTTGTAGCCCAGGCTGGTCTGGAACTCACAACAATCCTCCTCCCTCAGCCTCCCGAGTGCTGGGATTACAGGAATGCACCACCACTCCCGGCTTACTTTTATACTTTTAAAATTATTAAACACATTCATATATGTCTCATTTCTATGACCTCACTTTGAAGCATTTCACATGAGGGATACTCAACCTGTATTAGTAAATATTTTTAAAATAGTTTGATGCTGGAGCTGATACATAAAAAGAAGTTCTTGTTCATTGTTTAATTTGCTATATTGATAATATAGCTCAACTCTTATAAGCTGTTTCATGTCTACCTCTATCCACTCCCCCAAATTGCTGTTATAATTAAACAATTTTAAAACATTGCAGATATTGTGAAGTCCTCCAATAATAGGCTAAGGGGGAAAAAAACACACACTTTGCTACGTAGTGACATCAGAATTAACTGGCCTTTCATTGGCTTTTCTTTTAATGTATACTTTTTCCCTCAAATTATTCAACCCTAGATAAAAATAAATTACGTAATTGAAGTTTAGATGTGCAACCAATGAATGTCAGGATACAGTATGGCATCTGGATATTGTCAAGTGGAAACATGAATGTTTAGCACTGCTTAGCTCTGAGAAGGCACACATAACCACTCAGCACTTAGGGACAGTTCCTATAGTACTCTGTAATACCAATTATCCCCAATCTTAGTACCTATTACAACATACTCGCAAAGATGATAATTTAAGTTTTCATGCTGTGGAGACCATATTAATAAGAAGTTCCAAAACAGATTAGAAATATCTCTTCTAGAGTCTTGATTGACATAAAAAGGTGAAATACTCCAGTGCTCCTCTTACATATATCTAGGAAAAACTTAAATATCTTGGTGGTCAGTTAGACAAATCATTCAAAAGTATTTTTGTAAATCACATACTGTTAGCCTCACAGTTAATACTAAATGCCATAACTGGATGCTAGCTTGCCTTATTTATTTATTTATTTATACCAGGGATTGAACTCATGACCCTGCATTTGCGAGGCAAGCGCTTGTGCTGCTGAGCCAAATCCCTGGCCTAGCTTGCCTTTTTAAAGAAGTGTGTAATGTTAGGAAAGGGAAGATAAATTAAATGGCATTATTGTACTTAAAAAGAAAAGATTAAGAAAAAATACAAAACCAGTTATTGCTTATACTACAAAAATTTATAAAAAACTGCTTTTTGATTCCTTTGTGTTTTTACTACTCAGTGGCCCTTCCTGTACCTACTCATGAACTACAGTATCGGTGTCACCAGTGCCTTATCACATTTCCTCATGTCTCTGCATCCTTGTAGATGACAACTTACAAGGAACAAGTTATGCAGCAAAATATTAGTCCATAAAATGAAACTCTTACTGAAGTTAGTTCACTGATTAAGGATCTTCTTCCATGTCATCCATGTCATCTGGATTGGGAGCCATAATGAAGTGCTTTGGGTACACCAAGTTGTGTGTGTATGCATGGATTTCCCAGTGAGCATCATCACTTTCACGCATAATGTAATGTTCTCCAATGTGAGTTTCAAATTCTCTGAGGTCAAGCCATGTCTGATAGTTCTGTAGCTACGGATGGCTAAGAGATTTGTCAACCCTGTAACATTTCTCATCTTCACTTGAAGCAGATTATTTATCAAATCAATTACTTCACTAGAAATTTGTCTCCATTGATTTGGTGGGTACATAAATGCAGCATGTTGGATTTGGTCATTTATATCTTCATCCTCATTGAATGGAAATGTGCCACTGAGGCTCACATAGACAGTGACTCACACTTACCACATATCTAGAGAACGGTTGTTACCTTTGCTCCTGAGAACTTCAGGGGCTAAAGACACTGGAGTTCCTACTACTGATCTCCAGAGTGACTTCTCACCAATAACACATGCAAATCCAAAGTCACACAGCTTCACCTGAGGAAATGGCTCTGCTGATGCAAGCAGAACATTTTCTGGCTTAAATCACAATGCACAATATTCTTAAAATGTAGATTCATCAAAGAAACAAGTATCTGTGTGACCATAAGTTTAGTGATTTGTTCTAGAAACCGACTTTTCTCACTAGGTAGAATCATTTCCAACATATCTCTGTGTAGTTTTTCCATTACTACAAAGACGCATTCTGGCATTTCAAACATACATTCCAGGTGTACAATCCCAGGGTGGTGCAGATTCTGTAAAATAGCCACTTCATTACGTAGTTAACTTTCTCGCTTTGTGGGGAATCTCATCCTGTCAATTACTTTAATAGCCACATCTCTTCCAGTGTTTCTATGGTTTCCTCCATAATGCCAAATTGGCCTGAGCCAAAGACCTCATCTGCAAAGATCTGGTAAATAGTACTGATGTCTACATTTTCCTGGATCTCACAATTAGATATGGAGATACTGGTAGACAAATCTTTGTGATCTTTCCCTTGCCCCAGAGAAGTGCAAACACTTGCTTGAGGGGTCACAGGCATGAGGACTTGGCGAATTGCTTTTTCCCAGCTCTGTGCTACATCAAGTCCAACTCCAGTGGAAGCAAAAACAGGATTGTGAGAGCTGTCCCCATTATTCTCACCAACAAAATATACCGCAGTGTCAGTGATGATTTCAAAACAGTGTGGGGTGCTCCCTTGTGAAACGTTTGTGAAATCTCATGGCAAAGACACTTGTAGAATTTCTCAAAGTGGAATTTCCTAATACTTTGATCCAGATTCATTTTGAAATAATGTTAGACATTTTTCTGTCAAGTCTCCAATAATGCATCTTACTCTAATTGTTTTAACAGCTTCTTCATCTCGTTCCACATCAAGATCAGATGGATCCAGGAAGAACATTTTATCTTCTGGAGGAGACAGCTCTTCTGTGTCATCTAAACTCCAACTACCATCAGTGTTCATGTTGTTATTATCAATATCCATTGGTATATTGGTATCTGTTCCCGTACTGGAAGGTTCTCCATTGAAAGTAACTTCCCCAAGGCAGTCTCTTGGTACTTTTCATGCACAGTGTTTATGGCAATTGAATTTGCAATCTTTGTACTGCATTCCTTGGCAAAAAAAAAAAGACCTTTCAGTAGCCTCTTGCAGTACTGACATATTGTGGGACGGCCATACGAGTGAACAGCAAATGTGTGTGGAACTTTTACTCTGCACATTACCATCTTTTCCATCCAGATTGGGTGACCACTCCAAGATGGAATTCTCTTGCTTGGTTCTTGGTGCATATGTGAAGAGACACATATCCACCAAGAAGGGGTACACATTCAGGCTGGAGGGGTCTTGGAACTGAGAGGCCAGGTCCTGGTAGAGATACATTTGACAGACGTCTCTTTCTTACTCCACTACAGTTATTTTGAATCTTGACAGCATACCTTTTATGATACTTTAATCAGCCTTCGCATTTTAGCCCCTGATGTACCAATCCCCAAAGCATGTCACCACAATAATCACAGAAAGTAAGAATGTACATAGAATGTACATAGAGAATGGGGATAAAGAACGTACATAGAGAGTATGGGGACGAATCTGGAAGTCTTCTACTGTGGCCAAAGCTGACAAAACAACTTCTACTAGAATCTCCTTCATGTATTTCATCTGCTGAGGTAATCAGCTGCAAAATATTTTCAGAGTTCATGTCGTGGTGAAAGAGAAGAATTTTGTCATACATGCCAAAGAATCCACACTCTGGAAACTCCTGATAAACAGTGGAGTGCACAAGACCCTTGACAGCAGATGACAGTTCCTGGGCATCAGTGGTAACATTCTCCCGTGTGAGGCCAATCTGCAGTAGAAATGAAACTGTATGCACAGAGCGTCTGGAGTTGGTGAGAGACGGTGTGCTGAAGCTACCATTGGAGAGTCGGGCAGAGAATCCTGTCTTAGGACTTGAACATGGAGAAGTTGGAAGCACAGCAGGAATCGTTCCAAGCAGTAGACTTCTAGGCTGATGGAGGGGAATTATTTGCAGACATCTGCCTTTCTTTAATCTTCAAAAATAGTTGTCAATTCTTTTCAAATGGTTATATACAGGTTTTCAAAATAAGAGCAGCACAAAAATGACTGCACTTTTGATTTAGATGAAAGTTTATTTCCTTTATTAAGATAGTCATGCCAGTGATAACAAATTCCGTCACTGTGGTTTGAATGAACAAAAGGTCCTATTTCTCTTAATGAGTCCCATCAAAAAAGTCTTTAGGACCAAAACCAAGGATCTGTAAAGAATTTCACATCATTGAGTTATCTTCATAAAAATAATAGTTGACATTGCTTATTTAATATACCAACATCTTCACCTATTTTCTTTTTTTTTTTTTTTTTTTTTTTTTTTTTTTGCAGCACCGGGGATTGAACTCATGACCTTGCACTTGCCGGGCAGGTGCTTAGACCACTGAGCTAGATCTCCAGCCCCTCACCTATTTTCTTTTAAGCCTGTTCTTGTCTCTCACTTTTCATTTCAGAAAACAAAGTTCTTTTTCTCTCAAGTGAAATCTTACTGTGTGAAAAACAGTATTTGGGGTTAGTCTATTCAATATTTATCCTCTGGTTCAATGATTTGATGGAATATCTTAATACGCACTACTTAAATCAGCCTCTCAAATGTCCTCATTTCCATTTTTGGGTGAAGTTTTTCTATGATGAGATAAAAAGCTTTTTACGAATAGTATAAGCATATTTTGTTTGATGAATGGGTCCATCAAGAAAGTTGATGCTTTGTGAAATGTTGTCAGTGGAGTTGGGCTCAAACAGTCCTGACACTCCACGCCTGCTGGTGTCTAGGCCTCCAACGGTGTGGACGAGGCTTCGCAGGATCCAACTGGCCATCACCGCCAGAACCCCTTCCTCCCCAGTGTGGTATTTTTGAAAATTAAAACATATGCCAAAGAATCCATGATCAAAAGAACATCAAAATTTTAAATAAAGACAAGATTTCTGTTAATGATTTTTCCTTCTACTGAAGGCTCTTTGCCAGTGCCAATCTCTTCTCTTCTGGCTGTCAGTGAGGTACCAGGTGCAGGACAGGGAATCAGAGCACAAGCACCATTTACCGGGTGTATGTGCCAGAAGGCACATTCAGATCACCTGATACTCATCATGATGCTGTGACATTTTGATGGTGGGTCTCCTGATACTATCATCCCCTACTGACCACACCATTGAAGAGGTTCAGGCAATAGTCTAGACATAGGACTGTAGAGGGTGGTGTAAGACCTATCTGGCTACAAGGTGTGTGTGCTTTCCAACATGGCACACTGCTTCTGGGACACAGGCCTCTGCCATGCAGTGTGCCTCTTGGAGCAGAAGGTTTGCGTGGTCTGCTGGTACCTAGCAGCACACTGAAACATGGTGAAGGAGGCAAGTATTGATGTGGCCTACACTCTGTCACCACTGTGCACTTTCTGATGCTTCTTAGTGCATGCTGAGAACCTGCTTTTGAGGACTCATCCTCTTAAAACACAGTTGGAGGAAAAACTGATTTATGGTTTTTTGTTGTTGTTTTGTTTTGTTTTGTTTTGTTTTGTTTTTGCCTTTTTTGAGACAGGGTCTTGCCATGTAGTTCAGGCTGGCCTTGAGCTCACACTGTAGCCCAGGCTGGCTCAAACTTGCAAGATCCTCCTGCCTCAGCCTCCTGAGTTCTGGGATTATGGCGTGATTTATGTATTTTTGATTAAAATAATGATGAGGTGATCAATAAGATACTTGAGTTAGCTGAATTATTACATGTAAAAAGTTGATTAGAAACATAAGTCCAAGAAAATCAAAGTGCATTGTGAAAGTTCTGAGTGTAATTAGTACAGCTAATTACAGTCAAAGATTTTGTAATAGTAAATCTTCCAAATATGTTCTAATTAGAATCAGGTTCGCTGCATATAATAGAACCCTTCTTGTACCTTAGAAACAAAAGGTGGCTTAAACATAGGAATTTCTTATTTTTGTGTAAAAGACCCAGAGGCAGGAAGTCTGGGGCAGAGCTAACACCCAGCAGGGTACCCTGAGTGATGGCCCCATCATGAATGTGTACATTGTGAGAGTTACTTCTCTTAAAATAATCAGTATGTTCTAGCCAGTGAAGGCAGAACATATTCCAACCAAACCATGAAATGTATACCATACTGCTTTCTATAACTCGAGAGCTAATATAATAGCTCCTTAGTGCTGAGAAAGCTAGGTCACTCTTATCTGCTGCACATTCTAACAGGCACTTCCATCCTCAAATTGCATTTGAATTCCAAGATGGCTGCAAAATCTTCAACTATCGTGTGTTACAGATGAGAGGAAAAGTTAAGATACAAGGGGGCTTTCCCTAGCTGTTGCTTTCCCCCAGGAATTTTCCCATTCCACCTCAACATCCTTTTATTTTTGGCAGTACTGGGTCTTCACACTGAGCTACATTCTCAGCCCTTTTTAAAAAAATTATTTTGAGACAAGGTCTTGCTAAGTTCCCCCAGACTGGGTTTGAACTCACAATCTACCTGCCTCAGCATTTCCATTTATTAGAACTTAGTGTCATGGTCACACTTAGCACAAGGACAATGGAAAAATACAGTTTTATAAGCACATTGCTAATATGAATGCAGTGACTCTGGGTAATGAAGAGACATTAGGCCCACTACAACTAGGCAGCTAAATCTAATTGCTATGATATTTTGTTGCTGGAAACTGCAGATTACTTTGCTAATTCTATTAAGAAATATGGAAGTTTTTGTTAACTTTTTTGTTTTTTGGTGCTGGGGCTTTGCACATGAAAGACAAGTGCTCTGTCACTGACCTATACCCCCAACCCTCCTTTAAGAATTTTTAATCTTTATTCAGAAACATGATTTGCAAGTCATTTAGGGTTAGGGTCTGACTGCAAAGATTTTATAATGTTGGAATTATTTCTTTGGATTTTTTTCATAATTATTGATATGGTAAAGTTTCTCTGGAACCATTTTCTGGGGGAAGGGGTAGCAGGACTAGGTACATTTACAAGCCAGTAATTACATTTTATTTACTAGTTGTAAATCAACTCCTTTTTGGCAAATTTCACTTACCTGGTAAAATTTTCTTTTAAGAACATTGAGCCATAGTTTATCATTAATCTTTCCTATTTGATTGCTGACCTTGAAATTCTGCCAACACTTCTGTTGTGCATTTGCATTACATAACCTAACAAACAAATCTAACCCCTGGGCAGTAGTGAACTGAATAGACTTTCTCTTGTGTATTCAATTGTCTTTGATGTATAAAAAGAAAACACACTCATGTTTCCCAGATTTAGGGTTTCTGCTTTAGCAAATATTTGCAATTCTTTTTTTATGCAATGTTTCTCTTCTGTAAATATCCTTCTTCACCCCATGAACCTTGAGGCTGAATTCTGTATGATGAGCAGAATGCCAAAAAGATTAGGCATTCAGAAATTACTAGCTTCAAGGACCAGTTTCTTTGAGTAAGAGCTGGGACTTTCTTCTCAGATATACGGCACAAAATGGAAGGTGTTTCAGAAATTTTTGCGTTTAACATTTGTGTTTAATATTCATATTAAAAATTTGTGTTTAATATTAAAAAGTTGTGTTTAATATTCATATTCTTTCCAGACAACTCTAACTGCCATGGTTCCACTCTTTCCAGATTAATGGTCATTCATGTAAACAATTATGTGAACATTGTGAAGAAAAATGATTTCTGGTAAGCAACTAGTTTTATGATTTTTCTAACCAGACTCTATAACTACACATAAACATTTCAGAAGTATCATCTTAAGTCTGTTGGTTTGATGTGCCATCTTGAAAGAAGGTTTTAAACACATTATTCCCCATGATACCCATGAGCATCAGAGGCAGTCACCACTTGACCACAATTTAGAATTACTATGTTTGGAATTTTTCAGTAGCAACTACTTCATTTCTCTAGAGCCTCAGTATGTATATGCTTCTAGTAACTATTTTCACCCCATTGTACCAAGGCCAAGTTCCTGCCATGGGATATGAATAGAGAATTGAAAGCTTTTCTCCTGTCTCAGGAAACAACCATTTCCTAATATCTGCAAAGCCTTTCAATCTTCTCCCTATATACCTCACTCTAGTGCTTACTCCTGAAAACAGGTAATTATTAAGCTGTAAGCACTACACAGCTAAGGTACCCAGACAAAGAACAAAGTAAAAGGTCATATAACTCATATTAAAAGGAATAAAATGACTTATGTTAATAAAACAACAACTAAAGCTTTCATAGGAAGTCTATACAGAATTATCACATCAAGATGCTAAAGTAGAATAAAAGCCTTGACTGCTCTATTCATAAAAAAGTATATTCAAAATTCAAAGGAGTATTTCAGATATCCTTAGTGATCATGCCTTATCCTGAGCAGGGAACCCTGAGTGATGGTTCCATTGTGAGAGTTACTTCTCTTAAAATAATCAGTATGTTCTACCCAGTGAAGGCACAACAGATTCCAGCCTATACCAACCCATGAAATGTATACCATATTGCTTTCTATAACTAAAGCATTACTAAAAAGCCATATTTGTTAAAATAAAGTGAGAATATTGTGCTACAGGAAAATAACACTGTCTACTAATTAATGGTTCACATAAGGCATTTATACGTAAAATGCCCAACTATGCAAAATTCATATTGCATAGCACAAACAAGAAGATATTCTAAGTTACCTCTGTGGATCTGGGAATATACTATTATTACTATGATTGTTACATTTATTTATACACTAAAAAAGAACTTTAAATGCTATAGCCATTTATGGTATTTCCTCCAAACTTTTCATAAAATTTGTAGCATTTGCAAAATAATTTCCTTAAAAAATTATTTCTAGCTCTGCCCACCAGCCCCTGCCATGGGAGGGAGCTTCCTGTGGGCAGGAAGCATGGGCAGAGAGAACCAGCAGATCTGCCTTCACCTGCCAGCCACTGACAATAAAAGACTTACTTCCTGTGGGCAGCCAGTTGGAATAGGGACATGCAACCAGGTAAGCCCTGTGCACCTGCAGGCCACCACTGGAGGCTCTTGCTTCCTTTGGGCAGCCATCACCCACTGGGAGAATCAGACAAACACACCCCTGTGGGCCTGCCACCATTGTGGGAGTCCCAGTGTAGACACACAGGCTGAGAGAAGCAGCCCCACCTCCATGTACCTCTGGCCATCGGGGAAGCCCCAGTGTAGCTGCATAGGTCTGGAGAAGCCCGCCCCACACCCTGCTACCTCTCTGCAAACTGGAGGTCAGAAGAACGCAGGTGCCTGTCCCATTCCCCTATAATTCGGAGGGGCAACCAATGTGGGATGTGCCTGGGACCCCACAACCACCTTGTTGGGAGGATCCCAGGAGAATGACAAGATGAAGGAGCAAAAGGCAATCTCAGACTTCCAGCCAACACAGAGCAAGTCTGGGAGATACAGTCATGGAAGAAAATGGAAGTTGTACACCTGAAATCTCTGAAAAGATAACAATGGAAGTAAAGAAACAACTTCATAAGACTGTAAAAGTAGTCAGGTCAGAAATAATGTCTTAGGTAAAAGAAGAAATCACAAACATAATGAAAGAATTGCTCAACATATCTAAAGAAGACATAGATTAAAAAAGAGGAGCATAAGAAAATGATGGACACCTTGAATGAACAATATAGAAAGGAATTACAATGCATGAAACAGATTCAAAAAGATATCCAGGCAATTAAAAAGTCAGTTGAAAGCTGGAACACCCCCTTGAAAGGGACAGAAGATAGACTTTCAGACCTTGAAAACAGGATTGCAGCTAGCGATCATGAAGGGAAAGACCTCTTAAAAATAACAAGGAACCAGGAAGTAACAACTCAATGACTGCAAGATAATGTGAAGAGAAGTAATTTAAGAGTGATAGGCATCAATGAAGAAGCAGTGGTCAACACAAATGAAATATAAACACTATTTACAGAAGTAATAGTAGAAAACTTCCCAAACATGGGAAAAGGATCTGGTATACAGGTAAATGAGACATATAGAACTCCAACTAGCCATAAACAAAATAAATCTACACCCAGACATATAATAAGATCCCAGAAATTCAGCACAAGAACAGAATATTAAAGACTGTTAGAGAAAAGAAGCAAATCACCTATAAAGGAAAACAACTCAGAATCCTAGCAGACTTCTCAACACAAACCATCAAGGCAAGAAGAGTTTGGAGTGAAGTGTTTCAAATCATGAAAGAAAACAATTTCCAACCCAGATTGATGTACTCTGCAAAACTATCTTTCAAAATTGATGGAAAAATAAGATACTTCCATGATAAAGAACAACTGAAGGAATTCATGATCACCAAACCAACCCTACAGAGACTGCTGAAAGATACCCTAGAGAGAGATAAAGATGACCATGGTTCCAGGAACAGCAGCAGAGGAGGATCCCCAAATAGGACAGGCAATTGAATGAAGGGGAAAAGCAGAGGGCCAACAATAGGAGGATAGCATGGCAGAGACAAACCAACATATGCTGGTTGTAACCATTAATGTAGATGGCCTCAATTCAGCAATAAAAAGAAACACAAGGAGAATGGATCAAGAAACAAGAACCATCAATATGCTGTATACAAGAAACACAGTTAACTTGAAAGGAAATTCATAGACTGAAAATCCAAGGGGAGAAAATTATTGTTCCATGTGACAGGAGACCAGAAAAAAGCAAGGGCAATTTGCCCATCAACCACGGAATGGATAAGAAAGATATGGTATTTTCATACAATGCAATGTTACCCAGCTATAAAGTAGGGTAATCTCGACGTTCTTGTAGGTAAATGGATGCAACTGGAGATCATGTTCATGGGCAAAATGGTTTGAACTCATATGGGTGAACACTAGCATGAAAAACAGAAGGAGTTAGTGGGATCCAAAAACATATTAAACATTATAAAAGTGATAGGGGAGGAAACACCTAGGAGGAGAAGGTGGTAATCAAGGTTAATTTCTTATCGCCTTGTTTCGAACTCTTGTAACGTTTTCACAATTTTGATAGGTTTGGTTCTGTTCTCTCGTTTTGTTAGATTTTACTGTGTCTGATGGTATGGGCAGCTATTTTGAACATAATGGGATGTATTATGATAATCATGGCTGGTTTCCTATTATCTTGTTTTGAAGTCCTATAATGCTTTCAGTCTTTTCTTTAATCAGTTGTGCTATGTTTTGTTTTGTTTGATTTTATTATGCATGATGGTATGAACAGCTATTTTGAAGAAAAAGAAACATTATAGTAACCATCATTCATTTCCTGTTATCTGGTTTTGAAGTCCTGCAAGCTTTCATTCTTTTGTTTGGATTGGTTTTAGTCTGTTTTCCATTATTTGATTTCATTGTGTATGAGGGTATGGACAGCTATTTTGAAGAGAGAAAGAGACATTATGGAAGTCATTGTTGATTTCCTATTGTCTAGTTTTAAAGTCCTATAATGCTTTCACTCTTTTGATTGGTTTTATACTATTTTGTTTTGTTTGGTTGTATTGTGTGCGAAGGTATGGACAACTATTTCAGAGAAAACAAGACATTATGGTAGCCACTGTTGACTTCCTGTTGTCTTGTTGTGAAGTCCTGTGTTGCTTGCATTGTTCTGTTCTGATTTGCTTTGTTCTGTTTTGTTTTGTTTTGTAATGTTTTATTCTCTTTAAAAAATTATTTCTAAAGGAAGCTCTTTCCAAAGTAGGTAAAATAATTTTAGAGTACAATGATGTGACCATTCTGAGGATTTACCTCATATGACATGTTCATACATGCTCATTCTTTCTGAATGATGTCATTTCTAGATGAAGAATTTCTCTTATTCCAGTCTTCTACAATACATACCAATCTTCTAAGATATAAGTTCTTGGCACCTAGAATGCTTTTAATTTGGTGATTCTGCCATTCATTGGTTCTGTGATTTTTCTCATTGAATTCCTCATATTTAATACACTATGAATGTTAAAGGAGTCTATTCTATATTCAATTTATTCATGGACTTTCCTCTTTATAAATTTTATCATATAATTGATATGATTTACCAACATTCATTTCACTCATATAGGTCCTCACATGTAGAAACTGTTAAAAATGTGACTTAAGCCAGGTTCAGTGGCATATAACAGTAGTTACAGCCACTTACGGGGCTGACGTCGGAGCATCACTTGGACCCAGCACTCAAGACCAGTCTGGGCAACACAAGGTCTCAAAGAAAAAAACACATTCTAGCAAAAACTTTCATACAGCTATCTCAATATATCCTGGGGCTGGGGGTTTAGCTGAGTGGCACAAGTGCTTGACTGGCAAGTGCAAGGTCATGAGTTTGATCTCTGGTACCAATAAATAAATACGGTTCTGTATTTTATACTATTTTGTGTGCAAAGAACAGCTTTTTGATCGGCGCCCAGCC
>RJWT010024238.1:0-16528 GCA_004365215.1 Cuniculus paca | reverse complement strand
TATTTACTAAGTAAATAAAAATGTGCAGTCTTATTTTGTCGATTATTCACCATTTTATTTACCATCTGCCAGAGCTTTTCATAGCAAAATTTAAAGTTATGACATGTGCCTGATTCTACAGATGTAGCTCCCAGAAATCCTAACTCCCTGCAATTATCACCCAAAACTCATTATAGTTTCCCAATCACACTTTGTTATTAATTGGTGTCTTTTTCTTTAGGTTATTTTCTTGGTTTGGCTTCTACTGTTGGTTTCATCAGTGTGACCTTCTCCTTCTGACCTTGTCCTTTCTCATATGCATTCAATGTAGGCAATAGACTCTTCACCTCCGTGTGCTTAATACACTTACTGTATACTACGAGAAAGCATGTTGGCATCCCGGTAATTATTGGTTAAATGCAATAAGAGAGTCAGATTATAGTTTGCCAATTGCTCTGTTCCCAGTACTTAAAACAGTTCTGAATAGTACATGTATGACCTCCTTTTAAGGGCACAAAGTTTGATTTTCTCATCTCTTGAAAACTAGAAACTCCCATTCAGTTCCTCGGATTTTTCACACGTGCGATAGTATTATATATATGAGGAAATTACTATTAAGCAAGTGGTTGATGGGAATGACAAATGGCTAATTTGAGTCGTTTTAAAGTATAGAACTGTCATTCTGATAGAAAGATCAATAGCCTGAGAATTTAATGGTGAGTTTCAGTGCTATTCTGACTCAAAATTGCTGCGTAACACTCATCAAGTCAGTGAAGTTATTTAGACATCAGATTTCTCATTTGTTAAATTAAGGAGCTGGACGTTGTACAACTGTATTACTTGTTTGGAGCTATTTTTACACATTCATCCAATGTGTTCTTCAGTGAAACCTCTGCTTCAAAGGTTGCTGCTTTGCTCCACAAACACGTAATTTAACACCTAATTGTATCCACATTATAGGAATGAGAAAGTTGTCACAGAAAGGTCATTGAGGAGAATTTATTCAGCACAGAATGGCAGTTTCTGGCTTTCAAGGGCTGCCTGGGATATAATCACTTGTCTGGTAGCTAAGAAGCCTTTCTAAATTTGAGTAGATTTTTTTGACCTATTTAAAGCCCACTTAAATTTCTGGCATCTTTTTGGAACATGGGGACTTAATTTGACATATGTAAATGAGATCTTTTCACCTGAGTAGATGCTCTTGCATATCTGTTGGGTTAATAAATATGGTTTTGAGCATTCCTTTCTCTTAGGTACAACTTTAAGTACACTGTAAAATCTGGTTTATCAAGGCCCTGATATTTTCAAAGTCCCATTCCTTGAGTTCTCAACTCAGAACACTTCTTGGGGGTTTCTTGCAACACCTACATTTTATAAATTAGAAGTATGCTGGAGGAAAAAAATACAAGCTAAATAATGTAAAATATGTATGAATATTTTGGCATAAGTGTTAGTCCTTTGATCAGTGGTTACCGATTTGTAGAATACACTAAACTCTAAATTAATCATAGCGTATAATAAAGACAGCTAACCTCTTATGATGAATGAATTGTTATAGTGACTTTACCAAGCTGAAAGAATGAGATCTGGGTGCACAAACATAAGGCCACAAACTTTTTGTTTTGATTTATATTTGTGTCACTGTGGCATGTTACTTTGCGGACTCATGTCAATTTTCCTTGTGTTGATGCATATAAACAGCAAGCTCCTTAAATTTTTAAAATGTCATTTTAAAATATACAAGTATAGTGCAGAAGCTGTCACTTGAGAAATGTATTGTGAACACAGAGCAACGAACATAACATCTTTCACCATTATTTTTCACTGTTGACTTCAGGTCCCTTCAGGCAATAAAGGGCTCTAGAGATTCCATAATGGCACGCGACTGTAGACCACAAGTTTATTATCTTAGCCCAGAACAAGGCAATTGTTCCCACATGGATTCAGCAAGCCACCAGGCAGCAATGATACCTAATTCCCCCAGGGACTAGCATTTCTTTTAATGTAAAAATTGCTTTTTACAATGGAAATTACACCTTGATCCAATATTTATATGCAGGCTATAGACTTGACCTAGAAGGGCAGCCAGCTATCAGTTAGTACTTTCTCCATAAAAGCATTGCAAGTTTTAAAAGAAGTAGGTTCTGTTTTTATTTAGTTACTTATAAGACAGTGAAAGATTATTTCATCTTAAATTCAATTCAGGGTTTAATTCTTTATGGTGTATTTATTTTGAGAATTCGTCAATGACCAGTGTTCATTTTTACAATCTTCTTGATTTCTTTACAATTTGATCTTTTGAACTTATTAGTGTCAACTATAAACATGAGTAAATGTAGCTCAATAATCAATGAATCAAGAGTTCTTTAGAACTTCATATGGTTTCCCTTTATCTTCCTATTACTAACCAGGTGTTGGTTCCCATTTTCTTTCTCCTTTTCATTTTGGTTTTCTTTTGTACTGCAAAAGGGATTTAACCCTGAGTCTTTGTACTGAGCCACTGCCTCAGCTATATTTTTGTGTTTTTGTAGTTTTTATTTTTTAACCCTCTCCTTTATTCCTCTACTCAGAAGAAGGGTGGTATGGATACTTGAAATAACTTGCACAGCTGTGGTCTATGCATTTCTGGATTGTCCAAAGAGAAATTACTAGTAGAGACTTCCTTCTCTCAGTGAAATTATAAACGATGTTCATGCCTAATTAAGGACCTTGACATTTACCTTAAAACTTAAAAAAAATGAAATTAATTAAAAACTTTTAGCAGAGCTGTGAATACTTATCATTTTCAATTAAAAAGGGGTATTGTCAACATTGTGCATATTATATTTAGAAAAATAAAAAAAGGAAACTTAGAAGACCAGTGAGAATGGAGAAGTAGCAATGGCAGTGAGGACAGAAGGTAGAATTAGCATGGAGATATTA
This sequence comes from Cuniculus paca, assembly GCA_004365215.1. Taxonomy (NCBI): domain Eukaryota; kingdom Metazoa; phylum Chordata; class Mammalia; order Rodentia; family Cuniculidae; genus Cuniculus; species Cuniculus paca. Next base: position 13,627 of record RJWT010024238.1, on the reverse strand, counting down.
ATTAGACTGAATACATGAGATTTGATTTAAGAGGTGACTGCAAGAGCAATGTCTAGAATCCCCTTCTGTTTCTTACTTAAACTCTTGGGTTGACTTTGTTGATAATCATTCAAAAGGTAATTTAGAAAATGAAATACTTCTTTAGGCAAGGTAATGTGATGAATTATGGTTTGCAGAATTTTTTTTATTTGATAATTTTTTGGGACACAATCTGAATATTCAGTAAACAAATAGATGTATTAGTATATTTAATGATAGATATAATTCATCACCACTCCAGGAACATATTTCATTTCAAATATCTAATAGCCACAGTTAAATTTGATTCAAAACTTGGATTCCTAGCTGTGTGTTCTTCAGAACATATCAAAAGTTTACTTGTGTTTCACAAAATCAAAATACTAAAAATAGTTGGAGGTTTTCCCATCCATACTGCTATAAGAAAATACTACAGACTGTGTAATTCAGAAAAATAAGTATTTTTTCATGTTAGGGATGGCCAAAATATTCCAAGTATAATGAACAGACCGGCTTGGTGTCTGGTAAAGGCTGAATTTTCCTTCCAAAATGATGCTTCAGATGCTATAATCTCTGTAGAGGCAGCTCTGCATCTTTAGATGGTGGAAGGGACAGAAAGGCTGAGTTAGTCTCCCAGCCCTTTTATAAGGCCACTAATGCTAGTATGGGTTTCTCCTCTGAATGACACTGTCTGGTAATGCTATCATGCTGAAGATAAAGTTTCAACATGAATTTTGGAGGGAGCAAAAACGTTTGAACCATAAGGGTCATAGACATTCTTTGATTAACATCTTTGATTCTCAAAATTTAGGTATTTCTAAGAATATGTCACAGACAGTGGCAGGTTCCTCTTGATTATCCTGAAACCTAGTCATCAGGCTGCAAGGGAAGGGCTCATGTCCAGTCTCAGCTGGTGGCCTTAGCTAAAGTCATGGCTGCCGATGGTATCCCAGGTCAATGAACAATTTCTCAGTGTTTCCAGCTTGACACTTGCAGTTTATCCCCAGAATATAATGAAGGAGAGACGAACCATCCACACCATATTTTTCCTGAATCTCTAACCTCAGGGTCCAGAATCATCATGAAATGCTACTAGTTCAGGCTATTGAATCTGAGATAGTTTGTTACTAGGCAGAAATAGTGAGAACATAAGATGATGCTAGAGAGGAGTTGAAAAATGAGAAGAAATTTACTATAAAACATAGAAAGAGACATTATTAGCTATAAAGATAATAGAACATTGAAGTGCCTTTTTTGGTATATTTATGAAGAATATTTATATATTATGTCGTAGTTCTCATGTTAAAGATTTAATAAGCTTTATGAAGTTACAACTTTAAATTCAGTTTAACTCACATTTTACACATTTGAGTGACCATCTAAAGATTAGTACTGTTAATGTGTAGAGAATGAAAGTTGCAATTGATGTGTGATGTGAATTTATATGAAATATGAAAAAAATAATCCATTGTCTTTGAAACAGACTTGACTTAAAAAGAGTATCCTTTATTTAAATCAGTTTAACCAATGTCATGGCGGTAGAGGAAAGCTTATAGATCACCATGTGAGAATGTGGTCGTATTTACTCATATTCTTTTCTACTGGGGCTTGTAGGATACAATGGTAAATATCAACAACAGAAACATCACATTTCCTGCTTTCTTATAATTTGTAGTTCATTCAGAGAAACAGATAAAACTCAAGTATACAAATTAATATATGTATCAAATGGATTTGTAATCAGAGCTCTAAGAGAAAACATTCACTGGACATTTTGTCTCAAAATGTTCAAAGGTGCCATAAAGACTTCTTTGGAAACAGAATGCTTGACCAGCTAGGTCAGGATAAAAGGAGGCTTGGTGACATTTCAATTACAACATGATACAAAACAGAAATATGAAATAGCAAAAGTAATGGCAGCTGACACTCCAAGTAAAATCTAAGTGTCTTTTGTCATTTTGCCTCCCTATTTCTAGAAAGAATAACTTTCTAGTCTTACAATTTTTCATTATTTTGATTGTCTTGATTGTAAATAATACGTTGTATGAGCAGGTCTTGACTTGTCAATCTACCAAAATTTTTCTTTAGTAAAAACTAAAGAAGCATACAGCCTTCACAGTTTTGTACTCCCTATTTTAATATTCTCTTTAATATTTATACTTTGCTGTTGATTAATTTTATAATTTAAAATATTGTACTTCAATGTTTATTTCCCAATTCATCAATTTTTACAGAGTCTCTTGACTTCCCCTGATGTAAATGAGAGAATTAGGTATCTTCCACATTTCTTCCCCTCTACTTCACAGCTTCTATTAACCCTAATTTTATGCTTTTAGAATTGATTTCTATTCTGTCCTGAGAGTAAAACTAAGTCTTGCCCTCATCACTTACAATTTGAGTTCAAGAAATGATAATAAAGTGTTTGCTATTTTGAAAATGTTTCCATAGAACAAAATGGTAGACCTGGATTTAAAGAAACGAAATCTTTGGTCACTAAGATTATTTTACATAAAGGAGAGGCATGCAACTATCAAACAAATGAATTTGCTTTTCTTAAATGTGATTCATGGTATATTCAGCACACTAACAATATACATACTTCCTGTACATCAAGATGTAGTGACAATGTGGTGACAGTGATAGTGCAGTTATGCAAAAATAACAGTCAATGACACTTGAGTTCATTAAATCTAAATGCATTGCTATATATTAAAATTATTAGTTATCTAAAATAAATGTACCATGTTATTATCATTAACATATGATACATAGTATATTTATATTTAGATTATATCTGTGTGCATTACTTATGATACACATAAGTAGGTACAATAAGCAATAATGTGATCCGTTATGTAGTATTTTCATTATGGAAAAATATTTTTAAGTAATTAGGTTTTATAGCATCTCATTAATAGATATAGAAGTCATAATTTGAAATTTCAGCTGACCTGAAAACTGCTGTTTTAAAGATAAAGAGATAAAGAATGGCTCTGTTATGTACTAGAAATGCCACATATTTTTTATCGAGAAACATTTTAGTATATTATCAAAGTGTTGCTTCTAAAAGTATATACTTTTCCCTCAGAGGTAAAATTTATTTTAGTATTGCTTTTGAAAAGATTTCAGGAAGGTATAATTCCATGGACAGTAAAGAAAGTCTATAATCATGTCATTTGAATAAACCAATAAATAAATCGAAGACTGTATGGCAAGCTATTTTATAGAAATTACTAGTTTTATAAGTCAGTGTATAAACTTTCTATTAATCTCTGGCAAGGCAGTCGATCAGAATATTTTTTCTTAAACTTGACACAGAAAAAAATCATCCTGTTTAACTCACTTGATAACAATTTCATATTATATAAATATTAACATTATGAAGTACAACTATAGAAAGGAAAAATGTGTATCTATTTTCATATTCCATTTACTGATCAATATGACAGTTCAGTGTTCCTATTTAGTAGATGTATTCAAATCTACTTGGTATTTACTGTGGGACATCTGGGTTGAAAAAGTTGCACAGTAGCATGCACCACCAGTTGTTTAGCTGGAAATTAATACATAATCTCCTTGGTTATCCCACAATCCCAAGTGTAGTAACACAGAGACTTTATTAAGTGGTAAACTCTAGGGATTTCCTTGATGTATTGTTGGTTCAGCTATAATTGTCAATTAGATTAGAATTAAAATATTTACATTTATGTTTACCTCAATGTTTTTTCCTTTGAGACAGATTCAGTAAGGAAATAGAATAGTAAGGAATAGATTCAGTAAGGAAATAACCTGCAGCATGAAAGTGTTTGAATGTAAAGATAGGAACCTGCATTTTGGTAAGTGGTCAAATGATGCATTCATCTGGTACTTCATGTGTGTTGAATGGAATGAATTCATTTATTTATTTATTTATTTATTTTAAAACAAAATAAGCATAAAAACAATGATTTCAAGAGAACATCATAGGAGATTAACAACGGTTAATATATTGAGTATTGTTATCTTCAAAGTAGTTGTTCAGATTACAAGATAGAGGCATGAAAAAAAATGATCAAACAATGAAAGCACAAACCAGTCTTTTTGATGAACTATAAGAGATTAGTGGTTTAATTATCTATCATATGTGTGTGTGTGTGTATATATATATATATAATCTTTTCCCTTCTTTCTTTTCTCCTCACATATGTAAACATTGTATTGTCTCCTTAGTGTAAAAACTGAAAGAGTAAACACCCAAAATGTACCATAGATATTGTGAAAGTGAAAGGGGAAGAAACTGCTCAAAAGGAAAGAATAATTGGGATGAAGGAAAGGAGAAAAAGTGAACTGAATTTAAAAGGAAAACAGTACACAATCGAGAGCACTTGGGAATAAGTCATCATCACCTGACTTTAATATCAACATTTTATGGTACAACATCTTTCATCCTTTTCTGAAGAGCAATATTGGTTCTCTGAAACAGTTAAAAGATTTCTGTAAGAATAAACCATTTTGCTAGATGACGGACTCCTACTTGGGTGGACAGAATGGTTATAATTTTGACCAGATACTCCTGAAAGACTTACATAACATAATGAAATATAAATTATTATTAACCGCAGCCTGCCTTTATAGGAATAAACTAGGAAAGAAAAAAGTAAAACTACAGTTATCCTGCTAAAAGAAGCTTCACAAGAAAGTGCATTTTGTAATCTCCAAAATGTACAGAGAAAACACTGATATATTTCATAAATTTTTGAAAGCTACATTCAGAGTAAAAAAGCATATTTGATTTAAAAATTCTAGGTAGAATGTAAAACTGTCTTTTAAATGTATGACAGAAAGGTACACATACTGATTAGATGTGCATGCATATAGTTGAGAACATTTTATTCAACTTAGTTATTAGTGCTAGCATTAGTTACCTGGTCTCTGTTTTGGATTTTGAGAAGCGATATTGTTTTTTTCATTTTTCCTTGAGCTACATGTATGTATATTTCTTCTTAGAATAGGATTCACCTGCTCATATGACTTAGTCACCCTTTCCCTAAATAAAACTGAATGTTGTTTTTGCTATCTAGAGATTTCAAGCAAAAAAGGAAAAAGATAATGGTGTTTTCCATTAAAATCCAATGTTTTCAAAATTGTTTAAAAATATTTGATATATTAGATGTTTGAATGCGTTCAATTTTGCCAGTGAATTTCCATTCTAATAGCATCACTGTTGCTTGACAATGTTTTAAAAAATTAGAATCTCAGGTCTCAAACCTTGCCAAATGAATCAGAATCATTAACAGATGACTTCTAGGCAGGTATAGACTTCAAACACAGAGCTTTAAAGAGCCTCCACTTGACTTAACAGTTCCCATCTGAAGAAAGCAAATTCTCTTCTATGTGAAGCTGACCAAAAACACAAGCATCCTCACAGCAACAAGGCTTTCAGGGACTGAAAAAAGTACAATTTGGGAAACAGCTTTGCTTTCTCATTGACAATATTCCATCAGTTTCATATTCCTGAGTGTTGTCATGAATCTAAAGGGACCACTGAATTTCATGTTATGGAGTCAGAACTTTTTAGAAGTTTTTAAAAGAGAATTTATATTTGGGTGCAGAGAAACCTCAGTTTTTCAGGATTACCACACACAAAAATTAAGCAGTTTCAAGGTTACACCATCAATCAAGAATTTATTTTCTGTAGAACTTTTACACAGCCTCTCATTTCAAAGATCTGTGAAATCATCAAAGCACACTGGAATTTCCCAATTAATATGCAATCTATCCTCTCTTTTATCCACATAATCATCAAGATTCCATTCCTTCAGTCTGTAAGACACTACTGAAGGCCTATCCTAACAAGATGGTTTGGTTAGTGGGTGTCCCGGATACCAAGAGAGTTACTGTTCCCGCAATTATGGGCACAGCAGGACTTAGCTTTGTGCTTAGAAAATGTGGGCTTATATGGCTCTTTTAGGATTCAAGTCTTATTTTAAGTCAACAGTACAAAAGGGCAGATTATAATTAAAATGTAGTTTGAAGAAATACTAAATTCTTTCCAGAAGTTATTATACCAGGTTTCATTTTAAAAGTGTATTCTTCAGGCTTACTGCTGTCAGCAAAACACTTTTTGTTGTTGTTTTGAATGTGCCACAAAGGTTACTCACAATAAAATAGGTTAATGTGGAGCAACATGTAGAATCACTAATCATAAACTTCCACTCTCCTACATGTGGCATCTAGTAATTTTCCCCTTATATTTTGAAATTTAAATGCCAATGGAAGAGTTAATCACACTCTCTGTTCATAGCATATTATCATTCATATTTGCAAGATCTTATCCTTTTGTTCCATGTATTTCATCTTTGATCTTTACTACCATTCTTCATTCTCAAAAAAGATATGTATTATAATTTGCTTATTAAATGTTGTTAAGTATACAGGAATGCTTTACAGCGTACAGCTTTGATGCATGTTTTTAAATTTTAAATATATTTAAATTGTATTGTATTCATTGTGTTTTACACATTCTCTGCATTTCTAGATACACACTTGATGCTCCTCTTGCTGAATATTGTCAGCAGACCTCATTTGTATTTTACTTATCTATCCTTCCAGGGATGCAGACATGTATACTTTCAACTCCTTTCGCACCACCACAAACAATCCAAATATTTTAGTCTGTGTTTAAGAATTTATCTAAAATAATTTTAGCAGTGAAATTCCTGTGTTACAAAGAATACCCATGCTTATTTTACCTAAATATTTATGAAGAACTCATTTTCAGTGTAATTGTCCATGATAACTTCACATCACTGTAACAGAACACTCGAGAAAATCAATTTAAAAATGAAGAGTGGTTTATTTTCACTCACAGATTCAGAGGTTTCAGTCCATGGTTGGATGGCTCTGTTATTTTGGGCCTGTGGAGAAGCAAAGCATCACTATAGGGAGAACAAGGTGAAGGAAGCCGCTCATCTCATGGCAACCAGGAAGCAATGAAGAGATAAAGAAAGGGACGAGAACTCCCAAATCTCCTTCAAGAGTTCAGCTCCAAAGACCTAGTTTGCCTTCTAGGCCTCGGCTCTTGTATGTTTATGAGCTCTGTTCATGGAGTGGCTGGAACCAAGTCTTTGACATAAGTGCCTTGAAAGACACTTAGATCCACACCATTATATTATCTGAGTTTATAAACACCTCAGCAGTATCCAGCAGTTTGTCTTCCCATGTTTGTCACTACACCATCATCACTAAATTTTTTCTCAAAATTTCCTTCTTATGTTGTATTATTCTTGTGTTTCTCTGAATTATACATTAGTCATTGAGACTTCCCTTTGTTTTGTGGTTCCTGTTTATCTACTTGCATTTCTTTTCTATTTTTTTGCTTAATGATTTCCTATTACTTGGTATTCTTGCAAATTGTAGAACTCCAGAACAGTGCTTTCCAACTGACGTTTTTCCAAAACATGCCAAAAATGTTCTCAATGTGCACTATTTCATTTTGACACCACTAGTCACGTGTAGTTTCTAGGTACTTGAAATGCAGCAGGTGTGACCTCAGAACTGAATATTCAATTTAATCTATTAGTTTAAAATATAAAATTTAAACTAACTAGATTTAAATTTACATAGCTATGTGTGGTAGTGACTACCATAATTTGCACGCAGTTTTAAAATATACTAATGCCTTGTTTTAGTTATTATTTCTTTCTAGGTTATCACCTGCTAACATTAAAACGTATCCATTTACATATAAATTATTTTTGTTCTGATCTTAAATAATACCCAACAATATCATGGAAGTTAGAGTTCTTCTCTATAAATTGTACTTGGAGTTTCACGTGGCCATTTTGTCCCATCAGCAATTATATTGACTCATTGCTGTTGCCTTTGTAATGTCTACATTGTAAAATGCATATAGTTCCCTTTGTTAGTCATGAATATTTTGTAAGAAGATAATTTACAATCATATAAATTTTTTTATTAAACTTTCAAATCTTTAATATCTATTAGTTATTCTTGCTTGATTCAACTATTACTACAATAGGCATGAAATGGTGATTTTTCTCAGTTACAAAATCCTTTATGTAGTAACTTGCATGATATCATGTTAAAGAATACTATTTTAATCTCTAATCTTTTGCTCAATTCCATATTTGGAATTAATCTATATTCTTAGATTTCAATTTTAACTAGTGACCTATATCAAATATCATTGCATATTGGATGCTAAATATGTCTAGCATTTGGGCAGTAGGAGATCCTTCAAGCTGGGTTCTACTCGTTTCAGACATTTTTCATTGTTCTTCCGATGTTTCCTTCCTGGCAGTCACATATGACGTTCAAAACATATCGTTCCCTTCATGACCTAAAATTGGTCATTTCTTCAAAATATCCTGGTGTGTAAAATAGAAACAATATTCTTGGACCTAGCCTGTTTATTACAATACCATCACTTCTAAACCCTCTCAGCACACAGAATATATGCATGTCTCATACAAGACAAGGCTCTCTGTGGCTCTGTTTGTATCTCTCTGTCTCTCTGCCTCTCTGTCTCTGTCTGTCTGTCTCTCTGCCTCTGTCACTATCTCCCTTCCTCCTGCTTTCCCTCCCTCACTCAGAACAAAGAAATCTTCATACTCTAATTTTCTTTTTGTATTCTACTTTTTATTTTTTTAAAATATTTATTACCATCTTACCACCTCTGCAATACTTTGGAGAGGGAGTTTCGCTATTTAATCCAACATTTGTTTTTATGCCCATTAGGAATATTGGCCTCAGTAATGTGATTAACTTATTCTCAGAAATAGAGACTTTAATCTGAACTCTCTCAATTTTTTTCTCATAAGAAATCGTATTTGCGTGAATGATAAATTCATAAAGTGCTTCTTAATGAAGCAAGATTCATAGATAATCCAACTTAGCTGTCGTAACCTGATGTTTACATTCCCAAAATTCATATTGATGCACAGACATGTGCTAGTATAAGGGGAAACTTCACGAGTTGGTTAGGTCATGAAAGAGGGCATGTCCCTTTTGAGTGAGAGTAATTTCCTTACCAAATGGCTCTGAGAGCTACTTTGTCACTCCTACTATGTGAGGACAGAAAAAAAGAGCCACCATGAACCAGGGAGTGGATCTGTACCGAATCTGTTGCCACCTTGATCTCGGACTTTCCAGAATGCTAAACAATTTCTGTTATTATTTTTTAAAGTTATTTAGTGTATGGTATTTCACCATAGCAGCCCAAATGAATTAATGCAGCTGTTTTAATTGTTATTTTTTGTAATAAAGTTTCTATCAACAGCACCAAAATGATACTTTAAAGTTCTATCATCCTTTTAACAGCTTCACTGAGATTTAATTCATATACGATTCAGGCATGTAAAGCTTGCAGTCAAATGTTTCCCAGTATTTTGACAGAGCTGTAACATGATCATCATGATACAGTTTTAGATTTTTGATTAACCTCCCCTCAAAAATGCTCTTAGCACTTATTCTGTATGAAACCCAGGAAAACACAACCTGCTTTCTTTCTCTATAGAACAGGTCATCCTGGATTGTTCGTGAACGGAGATTTCTACAATATATTATTTTTGTAACTAACTTCTTTCATTAGGCATGTTTTTAAGGTGCACCTGAATTAAAGCATGAATAAGTACTTCCTTTCTATCGCTGAATAGTGTTCCATCGTATAATGGATCACATTTTGTTTATTCATTCACGAGTTGAGTGAAGTTGATGATTGTTTCTGTTTTTGGCTCTTATGAACAGTCATTGGTTAAATTTTGTGTGTGTGTGTTTTCATTTCTCTTGGATAACACAGCGAGGTCATATGGTGGCCCTATGTTCAACGATTTAAGAAGTCAAATTTCTTTTTAAAGTGATTGCACTATTTTAACATTTTATCATTAAAATATGTGCTACAATTTCTCCACATTGTTTCCTATCAGTGTTGTTATTTATTTTTATGGGACATTCTGTTTGTTTCCTATTATGACTGACAGATTAGAAGGGATATGGGATCTCATTTTGGCTTTGATTTCATTAGCTTCATGAGCATAATTTAAGAGAGCATTCTGTGTGCTTGTTTGAAATTTGAGTATTTTCCTTGATGAAATCTTTACATAGGTCTTCTCATTTTATTTGGATTATTTATATTCTTCCTAATGAATTATAACAATTCATTGCAAATTGTGAGTGAAAATTCCTTATGAGGTATGATCTGCAAATATTTTTCTCTTTCTCTGATTTACCTTCTCCTATCTTTATGATATCATTCATCTCATAAGTTTCTCCTGGATTTTAAAATGTTATGCTAATTTTCTCTTAATATTTTATTTTTTGATATTTTAAGAAATCTGTGCCTAACCAAGGTCACTCCTATATTTTCTTCTAGTACTCCTATATATTTTGCTCTTACATTCTTGTCTATGATCCATTTTGAGTAAATTATTGCATATGTTGGAAATAAAGATTTTACTTTACTTATTTGCATGTGGATATCTATGAATTCCATTTCATGAAAACAGCTTTTCTCTGTTGAATCTTTTTGACACTTTGTGGAAAATCAATAATCAACAAATGGGCTCTCTTTTGAATTCTCATTTTTAGTCTATGGGCATTTAGATCTACTCATATGATTTTATCACACAGTCTTGTTTATTGTAACTTTGAAGGATATCTTTGAAAGCAGGGAATGTTATTCCTCCAGTATTACCCTTGTTTATGTTGTTTGTTTTAGCTTTTTTGTTACTTCTATTTCTATACAATTGTCTCATTTTTCACAAATCAGAATTATTCTGACTTTACCACTAATGAGTGTCATAGTTCATAAACATGTCTTGTGTTTCCATTTATTTAAATCTTTATTTTAGAAATTTTTATACTTTTTAGTAAAATAAGAGTATTTTACTTGTCTAAAAATTTATCCAATAGTTCTTTTTAACACTTTTATAAATGGACTTGTAGGCAAAGTTTCTAAATAAGTCAAATAATGTGTCTGAGTAGTGTTTAAAGATACGATTGACATTTGTGCATTCTACTTGCATATTTACTTGTGCATTAGTTCTAATAGTTTTGTTTTTAATAGATTAATAATTTGGCCTATATTCAAGATCTTTGAATCTGAAAATAGACATTTTTTTTCCTTCCTTTTCAGTCTGCCTTTGTTTGTTTGGTCTTCCTGTTCAATTTCTGGTGCACTTGTTGAATGGGAGAAACAAGATTAGGCATCCTAGTTTGTCGATTATCTTGGAGAAGCATTTGGATCTTTTCCATTGGTAAAATACTACATGTGGGGGATTTGTGTTTTCTGTCAAGTTGAGAAAATCCTGTGTTCTGAAATAGTGGAGTGAACTGGTTTTGATAAAGCAGTGCTTTGTCCAATGTATTTTCTTTATTTTTTAATTTTATGGAAAAAAAGTATAACAAAATTTCATAACAAAACAATAGGAGAATAACAATAGTTAATACATTGCATATTGTTTCTTCGAAGTAGTTACTCAGAGTACAAGATATGAGCATAAAAAATTTCTCCAATTGGTATTAGCACAAACCTTCATTTTCAATGAAATAAGAGACACTAATAGTATAAGTGACTAGCATTTTCTTCCTCCTTTCCCCTCCTTCCTTTCCCCTTCCCCTTCCCCACATCCTAGTTCCTTTTTCCTTGTGAACAATTTCTTCCCACATCAAAATATCTATTGTACATTTTAGATTTTATTTATTATTTCAGTTTCTCATGCCAGGAAGACAACACAATGTTTACACATGTGAGTCTGATTATTTCACTTATGAGTATGGTCTCTAGTTGCTAACACTTACCTATAAAAGCTCAAGTTTAGTCTTCTTTATGGCTGAGTAGTACTCCATTACATAAAATGACTATGTCTTTTTTATCCATTCCTTGGTTGATGGGCATTTGGGTTGTTTCCAAGGTTTGGCTATTAGAAATTGTGCTGCTATAAACATGGGTGCACATATGTCACTGTGTTTTTAATTCTTCTGGGAAGATACACAGAAAGGGGAATAGCTGGGTAAATGGGACCTCTAATCTTAGCATTTTAAGAAATCGCCTTACTGATTTACATAGTGGTTGTGGAGAATGTTTCTTTTTTCCACATAGCCCCCCCAGCATTTGTTATTGGTTGATTTCTTGATAATAGCTCTTCTTTCTGGAGTGAGATGAAATCTCAGTGTTGTTTTAATTTGCATCTTTTGAATGACCAATGGTGTTGAACAGTTTTTTATATATTTACTACCGTTTGTATTTCTTCATCTGAGAAGTGTGTTTTCATCTTAGATGCTCATTTCCGAATTGGATCTTTGAATTTGGGGAGTCTGATATTTTTCAATTCTTTATGTGTTCTAGATATATGTCTTTTGTCTGAGGTACGACGGGCTAACATTTTTTCCCACTCTGTGGGTTGCCTTTTCACTCTATTGGCGATTTCTTTTGATGTTCAATAGCTTTGTAGTAAGATGAGAGCCCAGTTGTTGATTCTTCAAAGTACTTCCTGTGCAGTTTTGTTTTTGTTCATGAACTCTCACTTCACCTATGTCTTCAAGATTTCTGCCTACCTTCTCTTCCAGTAGAGTTCATATTTCTGTTTTAATATTTAGATCTTTGATCCTGTTTTACTTTAGTTTAGTGCATGGTGATACCATTGGCTTAGTTTTAGCCTTCAGCATGTAGAGCTAGTTTTTCCTGCACCATTTATTAAAGAGTATATCTTTATTCCAGTGAATGTATTTGGCTGCTTTGTCAAAGATAAGGTGGCTGAGTGTGTTTGTAGTTATGTCTGCATCTTCTAGTCTGTTCTACTGATCCTTAGGTCTTTTTTATTTCTTTGTCTGTTTTTGTTTTTGTCAATACCATGCTGATCTTATCCCAGTAACCTTGTAGTAGGACTTCAAATTAGGAATTGTGATGCCTCCTGACTTGCCATTGTTGCCCAGAATTGATTTTGATATTCTAGGTCTTTTTTGGTTCCAAATGAATTTTAGGAATGTTTTCTCTAGTTCTGTAAGGTATGCTTATGGTATTTTGATCAGGATTGCTTTAAATCTGTATGACTATTTTGTGAATATAGCCATTTTCATTATGTTCGTTCTTCCTATCCAGGAGCAAATTCATTTTCTGCACTTATTGAAATGATCATTCAACTTTTGTGATTTATACTATTCATATGGCATATAAATTCATTGGTGGTTTTAATATGATTCAGGAATTTTGCATTCCTGGTATATATTACACTTAGACTTGGTGTCTAATACCTTTCATATGTTTCTGGTAGTTTTACATGATTAGTAGTTTCTGTTTACCTGTAGGTTGTTATGGAATGTTGCATCTATATTTTGAAGAAATATTTATTCCTTGTTTTCTTATCTTTGATAATGTTTTTTATTTTTGGATCATATTTTTACTCCCTCCTATACTTTTTGAAAGAATGTGTTATGAAGTATTAATCATTCTTCAAATATTTGATAGAATTCAACTGAAGAGTCACTTGAGTCTATGTATTTTATTTGTGTCTGGAAATTTCATTACTAGCTATATTTTTTACATTTTATACACATATTCAGATTTTCCATTTCTTCTTGAGTGATTTTACATGTCTTCATGGGAGTTGTT
>RJWT010024237.1:0-16545 GCA_004365215.1 Cuniculus paca | reverse complement strand
GAACTCACAACGATCCTCCTGTCTCAGCCTCCCGAGTGCTGGGATTATAGGCATGAGCCACCATACCTGGTTTAATTTAATTTTTTCAAAATGGAAAATTCGAGGGCTGGGAATTTAGCTCAGTGGTTTAAGGGTGAGGTCATGAGTTTGATCCCTGGTACCAAGAAAAAATAAATGAATAAAATGGAAAATCTGTGGAATAAAAGAAAAAGAAGGAAATTCTTTATCATACCTGTGTCTTTTAGGGTACTTATTTCAAATTTGATTCAAAACCTGCCAAGTTTCTCTTGTGAAGATTTTTCCTGGCCTTGAAGTTCTTCAGCCAGCATTTGTGGGGGCAAGGTGATGTCACCTGGTGCAGGTACCTGAGGCAGACATCACAGTTGAGCATCTTTTCATGTACCTAGTGGTGGAAGCGCACTGCACTGAGCAGGTGGGGTGGGAATATAGGGGTCACAGTAAATCATAAGCTCTGCTTTATGATTTGCCACCGATGAGTAAGGTACAGTCCAAGTAGGACTCAAAGAGAAGCTTATGTATTTCCATGATATTGTTAGGTCAAAGAGAAAACTGGAATGTTAGGCTGTAGGGACCAGGGAACTGGGTTGAAATATGTGTTTATACACTGTGCCAGGACAAAGGATTCACCAGATACACCTTGAACGATTGAGAGAGAATAGTTTCTTTCTGTCACTAGCATGAGAAGGGGCTGAAGCCCCAGAGCTCCTTCTTTTGCTTCCTTAAATTGGAGGACAAATTGTGATCCTTTTTTGAGGTGACCCTAAGGCTCTGGCCTTTTGTGTAAGAGTTTGACGGAAGGAAATGTTCAGCCCTGATGCGTGTGTCAAGGGCTTTCCCTTCTGCACAGTGGGGAACTCATGGGAGATTGTAGGAGAGAACTGTGAAGTCGCACGAGGAGCTAATGAGATGCACTGTGAGTCTGATCTACACGAATTCCAGGGCAGTGGTATTTATGGGTCTGCTATGAATCAGCAAAATGCCAGTCACAGCATGCTGTCACTCAAGGCACTTGTAACGCTTCGCTTTCTCTGTTTTGGAGGCCAGCAGTCACTGATGCCACACTTCGGTGGTGCCAGGATTGAATTAAGCCCAAGTAATCATGGGATACTTACCTTGGGCCTAGCTCCTCCTATGTTCCACGGCATCTTCGTCAGAAACTATCCTGGCCTGCAAGACTTGAACTTGAGACAAGACAGGGTTAGAAAATAACACCTGAGCAAATATCATCGGAGGCTCTAGTCATCAGCCACCCAAAGGCTGCCGACGCCTGTAGATTTCACCCATGAAGAAAGCGATGCTGTGGTTTGTGGAGGGAGTTGAACCCTTCGATCTTCTCACCTTTGTTCCCAAGCGCAGAGGGATGCCAGTGGTTCTCTGTTAGTATTTGGTGCTGAAACTTTTCTTGTACTCATATCTCATTTTTCTTTTTAACTTTAACAACCATCTGGGTGCCTCTGCCCAGCACACCCCTCTCCCCCGTGTGATGTACTGTGCTACCTATGGGAGAAGATGTGGTGAGCAAGACAAGGGTCTCCTGACTTGCAGGAGTGAAGAGGTCATACATCTGACCACACACTGAACTAATTGTGTTTGTGATCACTGGATAAGGGCAAAGCAGATGTTACAGGGGATGGAGGACTTTCCTGGTTATGTAACAAGGGACGTGCCCCAGTTTGGCAAATCAGGTTTTTAAAATTTTTATTTATTTATTTGCTTTGGCACCAGGAATCAAACCCAGGACCTTGCACTTACCGGGCAGGTGCTGTGCTGCTGAGCTATATCCTCAGCCCCAAGGGGTGGTTTTTAGAATGAAAGATGTTTGAGCTGAGCTTTGAAGGGTTCATAGGAACAACTTAGGTGAAATAATAGTGGGAAACATTTACACCAGAAAGAATGGCATGTGTAAAGGCCCTGGGCAGTGAGATCATGAAGAGTCTTGATGGGCTTTAGTTCTTTGTACTGTTTTTCTCAATGAGGAAGTAGCCTTCAAAGAATGTCACACAACACAGTGACAGGAGCCAGTGTGCGCTTTGAAGGTAGGGTCTGGGCACTGTAGAGAAATGTCAGTGCAGGAAGGGGATGGAGATTACTGAAGTTCCATGGAGGAGATGAAGGGAAGTAGATACATCCCAGAGGTGCTTGGAGGTAGTGTAGAATCTGGACATTAATCAGGTTCGGGGAGGAGGGTTTGGTGGGTGGGTGGGGGTTGGGGAAGGGACGGTGAGTTGAGGGCTGGATATGATGACTTTGAGGTTCTTTGGTACAAGTGGAGGTATTCAGTGGATCGACACTGTTGATTGGATAATACAGTATCCATTTTCAACTCTTTCTGCTTTCTTGGATCCCATAAGAGAATAAACCAGCAGTACTGTCTTTTCCAGTCACTCTTGTAGACCTAGGTAACCATGACTGAGCTTCTAACCAGTGAAGTGTAATGGGAAAGCACATTGGTGAACCCTTGACTTTTCTAGTCAAAGAAACAGATGCAAGAGGAAAGTTCTGTCAGAACACATCTTAAAAAAGTGTTCTTTGGTAACAGTTTTATTGAGATGTAATTAACATCATAAAGTTCATTCATTCTTGTACATGTTAAATTCAGTGGTTTTTTTAGTATGTTCATTGAGCCATTCAACCATCACTACTTTCTAATTTCAGAATACTTTTACTACCCTAAAAAAAAAAGCCCATAACCATGAGCAGTTTCTCTAACATTCTCCCTTCATCCAACTCCATTGATTTTCTGTCTCTATAGCTTTATCTATTTCATGTGAATAGACGTATACAGTGTGTGATCTTTTGTGACCGATTTCTTTTCATGTAGCATAATGTTTTGAAGGTTCATTCGTATTGTATCATGTAGGCACTAATCCACTTTTTTAAATAACTGAATCATATTCTATTGTATGGATACATCATGTTTTGTTTGTTCATTTGTCATTTGATCTACATTCACACAGTGTTTCTACTTTTTGTCTATTATAAATAATGCTGCTATGAACATTCATGTACAGATTTTGTGTGAACACATATTTTCATTTATTGTATGTATATTCCTAGAAGTGAATAACTTGTCATACAGCTATCTTATGATGAATACTCTGAAGAACTTCCAGAGTGGTTTTTCCAAGCTACCAGCAGTATTGTTTTACTTCTTCTTCTTCTTTTTTTTTTTTTGTCTTTTTTAGACAGGGTCTCATTACGCAGTTTAGGCTGACCTTGGGCTCACTTTGTAGCCCAGGCTGGTCTCAAACTTGCAACAATCCTCCTGCCTCAGCCTCCTGAGAGCTGGGATTACAGGAATGTGCCACCACTCCTGGCTATCATTTTACTTTTTACCAGCACCATATAAGGCTTATCATTCCTCCAAATCCTTACCAACCCTTCATATTGTCTATCATTTTTATTTTAGCCATTGAACTGGTTATAAAGCAATATATCATGTAGTCGTGATTTGCATTTTCCTGATGGCTGAGGACATTGAGCCTTTTTTCCTGCTTATTCACTGCTGTGGTTTGAATGTATGTGTTTGTATTAGTCAACTCTCCTGTCACTGGGACCAAATACATGACACACATGACTTAATGGGTCAGAGGTTTGTGTGGTTCATGGTTTCAGAGGAGTCAGTCCACGGTCGTCTGGCTCCAAGGCAGGAACATTATGATAGAAGAGCAGGGCAGAGCAAAGTTCATTCCATCTGTGAAAGAGCAGAGGAATAATGCCAGGAATGAAGGGGCCACAGCTCAGATATACTACCCAAGGTCAAGCCTCCATAACTGACCCAGATATACCCAGAAATGTGCTTTGTTAATCCTCTAGGTAGCTCTCAAACTGATCAAGTTGACAATCCAGTTTAACTGGCACATTCCACCCCTTGTCAACTTGACACTCAAACATATCTCCTTCAATTATGCTTACTCTCCAAGTAAACCCAAGTTCCTAACTCCATGAAACATGATATAACTAGCCCCCGTACAGTTTAACATGCAGTAACACCTCCCCCAAAGGCTCAACAGTTCTAGCATTGGTCAAAAGTCCAGTTCCAAAGTCTCCTCTGAGACTTTAGGCAAACTGAAGTGTTAGCCCCTGCAAAATTCAGAAAGCAAGTTTCTTTTCTTTTCTTTTCTTTCTTTTCTTTGAAAGAAAATGGATTTAAAAAAAAAGAAAAAAAAAGAAAGCAAGTTAATTAATTCCAATATACAATGGTACAGAGTAAGCACTCCTATTATAAATGGAGGAGTAGCAGGATAGAAAAGAACAGGACCGCCAGGCATGGTGGCACATGGTAATCCCAGCACTTGGGAGTCTGAGGCAGGAGGATTGTTGTGAGTTTGAGACTAGCCTGGACTACAGAGTGACCCCAAGGCCAGCCTGAACTGCAAAGTAAGACCCTGTCTCAAAAAGACAAAAAAAAAAAAAAAAAAAAGAATAGGACCAAAGCAAGACCAAAACCCAAAAGGACAAGCAGCTGGCTCCAAGGAAGAAGCATCATGACAAAGGGTGTGGCAGATCTTAATTCATGATGGCTGGGGAGCAGATAGGGAGGACGGTTCCATCAAGGAAGGACCACGGCCCAGATATAGCATCCAAGGTCACACCACCATCACCCACCCAGACACACCCAGAAGTGTTTCTTACTAATCCCCCATATTGCTCCGAAATCTGTAAATTTGACAATTTAGCTTAACTGTCCCAGGGTTCTCCCCAAATTCATCTTGTAATTTCAACCCCAAGGTGTTAGAAATAAGAGGTGGGGCCTTTCTGGGGTGATAAGTCATGTAGGCGTGGTTTTCAGGAAGGGGACTGGTGATCTTATAAAGGGCTGGAGGGAGTTAACCCCTGTGCCTCCTAACATCTGAGGCCAGAACATCGTCCCACTCGAGGATGCAGGGAAATAGAGTGAAGATGGGCCCCAGTCAGACACTGAACTTGTTGGCGCCTTCACCTTGGACTTCAGTCTTCACAACTGTGAGAAAGAAATTTAAGTTCTGTGCAAATTACAGTTTTAGGTATTTGTTAGAGCAGTGTGAATAGACTAGGATGTTTGTATATCTATTTGGAGAAACATCTATTCAAATTCTTGACAAGTGAGGCAATGCTTTTCATATCATTTTTAAAAAGCTGAATAAGTATTTCAGTGTTTGGTCAGGTTTCCCCTCCTGAATAGTCTCATTAAACACCACTTAAAATGTACCCAGTGTCCAGAGAATTTATTATCTCTTAATCCTTGCACTAATTGGATGTGGATTTGGCAACATGCCTCTCTTTGCTTACAGATCACATGCCTATCTCCCCGTTGGTGCCATTCAATAACGTCTCAGAGTCCTCTGGCTCACTGTCATCCCACCCTTGAGTTGAGCCCTGCCCCCCGAGCTGCCTCCTTTCCCAGTGAGGCTTACTGACTCATTTTGTGGTTTAGCCACCTATCTAGAGGAATCACACTGACCTGCTTCCCTCATGTCATTTCAGCCCAGATGCCAACCGTAGGGTTCCATTAGAGAAGGAAAACAAAATAGGAGTGTTTCCCTTTTCTGTTCATGTCTCAGAATCTGTTTTGGTACCTTCCGAGGGATATCAAGTGCCATGGTTTAGAGGGAGGCACACCTTATTTCATAAATAGGACTTCGCAACATTTTAGGTGGTGCTTGAGTGTGTAACCACTGGCTGATTATTTAATTCCCGAGTGGCCAGTCAATCCTGCTGAGCTTTATAGGGTCAGATAGAAAGTCAAGGTCATGACTAGAATGAGTCGTTTAACTCTTAGTGGGTTGTGTTTAATCAATAACCAACGCAAACAGTTTACACACATGTAATCAGGTAGGCTTAGCAGACATTTATTGAGCTTTTACCATTGGACATTATGGTTGACCCTAGGGGTACAGAGTTGTATGCAAAAGGTGATTCCTGCCTTTGAAAGTTTTGTAGTCTCTCTAGAGATGTGAAGTCTACATGTAGACAGCTGACATTGAGAGTTTCTGAACTTTTAGAAGTCTGCATAATCCGGACTCACATGCAAGTCTGTCTCTAAGATCCTGGGAAATGGGAGAAGATATAAAGGAAAGCCTTGAGGAGGCTTTCAAACTCCCCGGCTGTGGGATTCCGGTGGGGTGACTTATGATATGGAGGAATCAGTGAAAATCATGGAGCTGGGAGAGGTGTTTTCCTGGAACCAAGGGTTATATGTGATATGACAAGACAGGAAACTGAAAAATATGTCAGAATGAGATGTCAGGTGCCCCTGAATTTTATTCCATGGCATTTGGAACTTCTGATGGTGATGATGGAACTTCTGATGATAACTTTTGGATGGCATTTAAAAAAGATTAGTCAGTGTTTTGTAGGAAGACTTGAGTAGCTGAGAGACTAGAAGTAGGGGAACATAGGAGACTGTATGGATACAGGCTGATGTGATTGCAGACCTCTTGAGTTATAACCACCATAATTACCCCTGAGTAACTCTTGGTGGTTTTTTTTTTTCCCAGCATAATTTCTGAGCAAATTATAAATAGGTAAAATCATTAGAGTCAGATGCGGGGTTTTACATTAGAATCCTGGTTCCACAATGGACCTGACTTGTTGATGTCATTTTAAGACAAATCAGGTGCAGTTTCAGCCAGGATGAAGTCACTTTTGTCCTAACCGTACGTACATGTGTCCCTCTTTCTGACTCATATCGCGGGGTTCTACCTGGTCTTTCTGGCCCCAGGACAATGCTTCTGTACATAACTCCCTCAGTAAATTGCACTCTTTGTGTGTGATGCTAGATCTGTCTGCCCTTTTGGTCTCACAGCACCTTAGGGCCAGTCCTTGTACACTAGGACTGGGTTGTTCTAAAACAGATATTTAGCTGCAATTTTAGTTGTAAGATTTTTTTTAAAATAAGAGCTAAGGAACAAGCTGAGGCCTCCTGCTGGGATGAAGATAAAGCCAAACAGCCAAGAATTTCTCGCAGTGGAAAATTATTTATTTAGCCTGGCGTGGTGGCTCACTCCTGTAATCCTAGCACTCGGGAGGCTGAGACAGGCGGATCGTTGTGAGTTCAAGACCAGACAAAGTGAGCTCAAGGCCAGCCTGAACGGCATAGTGAGACCCTGTCTCAAAAACAGGACTGGGGATCTAGCTCAGCGGTCTAAGCGCCTGCCCGGCAAGCGCAAGGTCATGAGTTCAATCCCCGGTGCCGCAAAAGAAAAAAAAATTTATTTATTACTCATGAGAAACAAAAAAATTATTAGAACTGAGTCAGATGTTGGAGCACACACCTGTAATTCTAGCACTCTAGAAGACTGAGTCAGGAGGATCAGAAACTCAAGCCCAGCTTGGTTAATGCAAGAATTTAGCAACATCGTTTGGGAAAAAAAGTCTGGGGATGTAGTTCATTGCAAAGGCCTGGGTTTAATCCTCAATATTAGGGAAAAAAAGCAATTGTACCTCACCATGCACAGATTCCCACAGATCCACGTATCCACAGATCACCTCCGATTTACAAGAGGTTTTTAGTACAGATGTGAGATATTCAGTGGCTGGAAAGTGCTCTGAGATCCCCTGGACATCAGCGGTGCATCTTTGTACCCACCAGGCAAGACAGGATACGTGACCTGGTAAACCGTTGGTGCTTAACAATCCTGTAGGAGTAATTCAGAGCCATTAAAGAGAAGCAGAACTGTGGGAGGGACAAGAAGAATGAGAACAGGAAAGCAATCCGGAGAAACCAGGAAGCCATCACTGAAAATCTTTTGAGTGGTGGAAGGTGAATAAAAGACCCTGAAACCCCTTACGGTGGTTTGCCTCATGATTTTCGGTTTTATGATGGTGCTGGCTTGCAACACATCCAGAAGAAACCACACTTGGAACTTCGAAGTTTGGTCTTTCCCTGGCCCACAGGTGTGGGACATGATCTTCCCTGGAGGGACTGCACGGGCACAAGAGCCACAGCCCCCAGTCAGGTTGCGATCCCGGGGGAGCTGTGTGGTTCAGCTGTGATGTTCAGTAGTTTAGGTGTCTTACATGCATTTTGATTTACAGACGTTTCAATCTACAAAGGGCTCCTCAGGATGTAACAGAATCCTAAATTGAGGAGCATTTGTATAACACGTAAAGGCCATCATGGCGCAAGTTGCAAGGATAGAACCAGACCTGCATACCTTTGAGGAGCTCTCCCTGTTTCTCTGTACTGAACCAGGACCTTCTACTGAATTACATCTCCATCACTTTTTTTTTTTTTGTGGCACCAGGGATCGAACTCATGACCTCACATTTGCCAGGCAGGCACTTAGGCCGCTGAGCTAAATCCCCAGCCTTTGCCTTTTTGAGACAGGGTCTCAATATGCTGTTCAGGCTGGCCTTGAGCTCACTTTGTAGCCCAGGCTGGTCTCGAACTCACAACGATCCTCCTGTAATTCCTCCCGAGTGCTGGAATTACAGGCGTGCACCACCAGGCCCGGCTACATCTCCATCCCTTTTATTTTTTATTTGGAGACAGGGTCTTGCCAAATTGCCAGATTGCCCAGGCTGGGTTTAAATTTGCAGTCCTGCCCCAGCCTCACAGGGTCCTGGGATTACAGGCATGTACTAGCATGCCTAGTTGAAGGGTTTTTATTGACAAGGATTTAAGGAAGACATGAAGTGGTCTTGGTGTGGTTAATCTCTGATGATCTGGTTTCCTGTTCACTTATTCAACAAAAGTTAGTGTTTGTTTTAAATGAACTTGAAGACGGGTATTCTTGGATTGAGGGACGCATTTGGAAGGCGTTAAGCTATGGACAAAGTCAGTGCTCCAAGTGTTTGGAAATTGCTAGAACAAAGAAATGTTACCAGCTGGTGTCTACTGAAGGGTGGTGTTTGTCTGGAACACTGTTTAATCTTTGTGTTTACATTTATATTTGTATTAATTATCAATGATGCCATTGTATTTCACACAAAAATACCTGTTCCACTTATCAGCTACTGTGTAAGAAATCATCCCAGAACTGAGTGCTTCAAGATTTGCGCTTCCTTCTGTCTTGTCTGGGAATTGTCTCGGTCAAGTCACAGCACTTCACGGAGGGTCTGTCTTGAGTTACCTTCATAGCATTACCTTGAACACTGTGTGCCCGTGTTCTCTGGGACTGGAGGGCAAGGTCATCAGCCTGAACTCCATGTGGCCTCACCTTTGTCCAAGTGTCCCCACCGAGAGACTGCTGGGTCTGAGAGCAGGCGCTGCAGAGACAGAAAGTGGGATTTCTCTACTTATTAAAGCTTGGGCCTGGAAAGTCACACTTATTTTGGTCAAAAAGTATTATGGGCTGAATTGTTCCCCCTCAGAATTCATGTGTTGAATCCCTAAAGCTCGAAAGCCTAGTATACATCTCCGAATGTGAGTAGAGTGGTACCTTGCTTCATGAACTTAATTTGTTCTATGATTTTGAAAAAGATGGCCACGTTTGTGGTTGTGCAGGAAAGATGGCCATAGTCATATCTGGCACCTGATGCAGAGTTTGCAAATTAAAATAAAATTTTGCTGAATGCTTCTGCTTGTGAACAAAATTGTTTGCATACAACAAGCATTCATGAACCAAGGCACCACTGTATATTCAGAGGTAAGCCTGTAGGAGGTAATTAAGTTAAAATGCCCTCATTAGGGTAGGCCTCAAATCAGTACGACTGGTATCTTCTTCTTCTTTTTTTTGTTTTTGTCTTTTGGAGACAGGGTCTCGCTATGCCATTCAGGCTGGCCTTGGGCTCACTTTGTAGCCCAGGCTGGTCTCAAACTTGCTACGATCCTCCTGCCTCAGCCTCCCGAGTGCTGGGATTACAGAAGTGTGCCACCATGCCTAGCTGTGACCGGTGTCTTTATAAGATGGGGAGATTAGGACAGAGAGAAACGCTAGAGGTGACCACACAAGTGGTGGCCATCTGCCCACCTAGGAGATGGGTCTCAGAAGAACCCAAGTCTGCAAATCCCTTGACCTTGCACTTCTAACTCCAGAACTCTGGGAGTATACATTTCTGTTGCTTAAACCTCATGGTCTGTGCTATCTTATGTTAGCCCTGACAATCTCATACAAATAGGCATGGAGCCCACAGATTCAAGAGAGAAGGAACATGGACCTCGTTTCTTCATGTCAAATAATTTTGGGGTCATGCTTTAAAACTGCTACAATATCTCTTTAAAAAATCAGAAGATACAGCAGTGTGGGAAAGTGAGATGGTATGTACATGGGTGTGGGGGCTTTGGAATCTGGTGGGGCTACAAGACTGATGAGGCAGATGGTGCTACACAAATGTGCTTGGCATGTATCTCAAGACTTGGGGACTTAGTGGTTATGGACTGAATGCTTGTGTCTCCCCTGTGTTTAGATTCATGTGTTGAAGGCCCAATGCCCAGTGTGGCTATATTTGAGGATGTTGATATTAAATGAACCCTCTGGGTTAACTTCTGGGTTACTGTCCTTATGAGAAGATACCAGAGAGAAATTCACTATCTCTTTCTTCATGTGCACACACAAAGTGAAGGTCATGTGAGGACAGAGCAAGGTGTATTCTAAAAGTCAGCAGAATCCTTGCCAGAAATCCCATTGTTACAGTTTGTGTCTAGGTGGCCCCCCAAGCCTCATGCAGTCATGGACACCGCTGAATCTAGCATTTGTGGTTGGTTTGTTGTCTAGCGCTGAGATTGGCAGTGTGATTACTGCACCCACCCAGGGTTGGAGCCAGCATACAAGGTAAGGTTGAGGAGGCACGCTTTTCCCTCTTTTGCCCTGTTTGCTCTTGCTACTTGCAGCCAGGGTGCCCCTCAGCTATGCCACACTGCCTTGGAGCTAGCTGGGTATGGATTGAAACCTCCAAAACTATAAGAAACAAACCTTCCCTTCCCTAATTTTGGATGTTGGCTATCTTGTCTCAACAATGAGAAAAAAGTGACCAATAGACACATTGACCAGAAAGTTTTTTTTTTTTTGAGTTTCTATTATGCTCTGTCTCTTTTTAAAAACATTAATATTATTTTTAGTGGCAAACCATAATTAGATGCATTTATAGAGTACAATATGATATATCTATATGTGTACATATACATACACTGTGAGATGATAAATTCTAGCTAACTAAAATATTCATAACCTCACTTAGCACTTTTTTTCTTTTTCTTTTTCTTTTCTTTCTTTTTCTTTTTCTTTTTGGTCTGTTTGAGACAGAATCTTACTATGCAGTTCAGGCTGACCTTGAACTTACTTTGTAGCCCAGGCTGATCTTGAACTCACAACAGTCCTCCTGCCTCAGCCTCCTGAGTGCTGGGATTACAGTTGTGCACCATCACACCCCACCTCAGCGGTTTTTTGGTGCTGGGCAGTGAACCCAGGGCCTGTGCATTCTACTACTGAGCCACAAACTCCAGCTTACCCATCACTATGTTTGGTTGTGAGACATTTGAAATCCACTCTTAGCAGTTTTGTTACATGCAGTACATTATTTGTTCCTCCTAACAAACTTTATGTTCTTTGGCCAACATCTCCCCATTTTCTCCCCCAAAGGCTGGAATCTTGATTTTGGACTTGGGAAGGGGATCAAGAATTGGAGAAGAGAGGAGGGGAGAGGAAGGGAATGAAGAAAGAATTAAGATGTGCTATATGTGTGTAGTACAAGGATTATAAATATTGTGTGTTACAAACATGTACTCATAAAAGTTTATATGATATACTATAATACATTTATATATTCTGTGATAAATTATACATATATATGTATAATGATTTCTGTTGCTTAACCACCAGTCAGTGGTATTTTCTTCTGGCAGCCCAGCAGATCAGTATGTTACTGGAGGTCTTAGGCCATAGGGCACCACAAAGCTCTCTGTATCCACCCACTCCCCTACCATCTCTGGTAGCAGCATGATGGATGTGCTGAAGCTAGCAGCCAAAGGAAGGGAGATTACTCAGCTTAATTCTTTCAACAGTTGAATGAATAGAGGAGGTCGTAAGAAATAGAAACTTAAAGTGGTCCATTTTCAAGATAAAATTTTTAACCTGTAGTGGAAAATGACTAGTAGACAAAATTGCCTACTTGCCCGCAGAGGTGACTGAGCTCAGGCACCTGAAAGGTCCCCTCAACAGAGGGGGAGTGGTAGACAGGCAGTATGGCTTCTCTGTGCTCACTCTCATGCAGCAGAGTTGAACGGCTAAGAAGTTTCCCACCTATGGTTTAATCATTAGCCTTTAAACCCAGTGGGGAGTGGGCCAAAGGTCTAAAGGAACAGTGTGCCCCACGGTATTCAGCCAGTGAGGAAGAGGGCAAAGGGACCTGAGTGCTAGGGCTTAAATGGCGCTGTGTAACTGCTTGGGTGTGCCTGTCTACCAGACCCTAGCCTCGAGAGACTGAGTTAAAAAGCCTTGTTTTTGCCGCTCTTCATGCCTTTGAGTCCATTCTGTGGGTCAGGATGAGTGAACACATTTCTCAGAAGGCAACGCTCAAGCACATTGCAAAGGGAAGAAACAGACCAAGCAAAAAAAGATCTGAGATCAAAATGGCAGTGTCTGGTGATTAGATAGTTAAGGTAGGGGATTCTTCAGAAGGAAAGGTTGGTGAATACTACACGGAGATGAGGGATGTCCTGTGGAGGAGAAGATTTGGTTGGCAATGTTCCAGTAGCATCCTTTGGTGACAGTAATCTAGGATGGGATAAAGTGATAGAAGACATGTATGGTGTCTTAGAACACCTTATGTCGTCTTTTCTAAGCAAGGTGGACTCTGTTTGAGCCGGGTGATTTGTCAGGGCATTCCCTGCTCTTCTAAAGAGCTCTTTGCCAAGTGGACTCTAAACACATGGGCTCAGGAGAGAGGCCAGCCTCTGGCCCCACAGGTGTGTCCAAGATCAAGGACAGAGATGAACCATTTCTGCAGCCGGCAAGCCTGCCCTGAGCATCCCCTGATGTCTGTCCCCATCCGCTTAGTGTCCTGGCTGACCTTGTCCTCAGGAAAGCCTGTGAATAAGGCATGACAGAGCCACTATGATAGTTAAACCACGTGTGTGAAAAAAAATTTGACCAAGGAAAATGGATTAGGTTGGAATTTGTGATAATTTCCAACAGGAGCTAAGTTGATGTTTATTTTAGAAATACCAGGAAGGAAAAAAGGGGAACGGAACCAAATGAGTAGAATAGGTTAGAGTTCAAGAGGGTTTACCTCTTCAAGGAAAGGAGATGTTTTCAAAGGATGAGAAGGAGTTATTTGCATATAAACAAAGCCTTGTGGGGTGAGGGTAGGAGGTCCCTAAGCAGCCATGAGTTCCTTATGAGCTGTTTTTTATTCTGTAACTAAAGCAGAATGTCTTTCACTACATCTCCTGCCTTGATACTGCCTGCACTTGAAATTAAGAGAACAACAGTTCCTCATTCATGTACACTATTTCAGACGTATTAATTTAATCTTCTTAACTCTTCTTCCTCAAATACTAGAGTACAAGTTAGGGAGGACAGAAAATGGATTCAAGTGACATAAAACTTTAAGTGCAAGCGAATGTTTTTGACCCAGTGCATACCATCCCCACCTTCATTTTTTTGTGGTCGCAGCTGAGCAGCCTGTGCTGGGACTCTGTGCCCCACGCCTTCAAGACCACATCCCCAGCCAGCCTGAGAGCTGTCTCTGACTGTGAGTGAGCTGCCATTCCACTGTCTTCCATGGCAACTGCATAGGGAAAGTTTCTCCTTGAAAATCCATGGGTTTAATCTCCAGTACAAAAAAAAAGTGACAGGTAGACATGTTTTATTTTGATTAAAAGGCAAGGGGAGGCCTAAATACTTTTACTTGCAATTTAAACATCTCCCACTCATGTAGTGTGCATCTATAGTGCCCCTGCTGTGTCCTCCCCGATCTTTACACTCCTGGTCTGGCACCTCCACCCTAAGGTTGAAATGTGAACACAAGGTGTTTCAAATCACTACTCTTGGCACAAGCAGCCCTCTACCTTTCTCTAAGTGTTTCTTCCTTCTCAGATCTGTTTAAACATTTCAACTCAGCATGCAATGTGTCTGAAAGTGACTGATGTAATTACTTGCAATGATATCTCTCTGCAGAAGCCTGTAATTCCCTCTTGATTAAGATGGTGATACTGATTTGGCTGGGATTGCATGGAAATAAACTGTGACATCAGAAAAGGTAGTTTTTCAGTGTGCTAGTGTATCTGTGACTGCAGCTTAGTAGTCTAGCTTCTCCCACCCATCTGGTTTGACTACAGCATTATATAGATGAATAACTGTCTGCTAGGCTCAGACGGAAACTAGAGCTTTCAGAGTTCTCATCTGCAGCCTTTGTTTGGTTGTCCCTATCAACCATAGCCATCTCTCATACAGTTGTCAAAGTAATTGAAGAGCAATAAGCTCTTTCAGTTGGGCCAGCTGTTGAAGGCTGTGGTCCTTCAGAAGGTAACAGGTAAGGAAAGGACTGAGAAAATATTGGAAGGCAATGGAGTGATTTGGTTACTGACCACGATAGAAGAGTGTGTACTGCCTCTCTACTTATGCATTGAACGATATAGATTCTTCAGATAATTGGTACCAGTTCAGACTCATTTGGAACATAATTTGCAGGTAAAGATCCTTTTAAGAATAAGGAAAAAAGGTGCTTGACAGGGACATAACTGTATCTACTACCCCCGCTGACTGCGCCTGGAGTTGCAGCAAAGCAGGAATCAGTGGCATGGGTACCACCAAGGGATAATCTGGGGCTTTCGGTTGACAGGGATTCCTCATAGCATTCATCTGGAAAGTGTGTAATTCAAATAAAACTGTTTTCTGAATTAAGAAACATGCTTTTTTGATGGAAACATTACAAATTAAAGGAAACCAAAGAAACGTGACACCTAAATGCAATACCTGATCCTAGGGTGGGTCCTGTTTATGGAGGAGAAAATCAAAATATTATTAGGTTAACTGACAAAGTCTGAGTGTGGACACTAGTTAGATAAAATTGCATTAGTTTAAAAAGTGCTGAAGTTGAAACCTGTACAATGGTTATGCAAGAGAACATTTACAAATACACAAGAGATACACAATTTATTTCCAAGTAATTTAAAAATTCTATGTATGTATGTATGTATCAATGAATGAAAATAACGGAGAAAGAGAACAAATAATAAAGTAAGTAGAATGCCAATAGTGGGTGAGTCTAGGTAAAACATATATGGATATAATGTTTTCTATGCTTATTCTTGCAACTTTTATGTTGAAATTATTTCTGAATAAAATGTTAGAAGACAAAGTGGGGGTGCCTTTAAAGGTCTATTATAAAACTTGTCTGACTCAAAGCTCTTTTATCATGGGGTAAGTAAAATATTCTGACTTTTTTGGTGTAATTGACAATTACCCATGTGCTACCTTCTTCCTGTTTTCATCTTTCCTACAGACAGTTAACTGGGAGAAGATATTAAACCTCATTTGTTGATGAAATGAATGTTGAATTACTTTGGAGACACTGCAAGAGCAGATGTATTTTCCTAAACTCAGAGTCCTGATGGAGTGAAAGAAGCATAAATTATGTATATATATCATGAACATGTTGATTTAAGGAAAATTGTAGAAACCATATGGCTGTTTTCTTTTTCTCTGTGTCTTAGTTACTTTTTGTTGTTGGAACAAAATATTTGGCACTCGCAAGTTAAAGGAAGAGAAGTTTATTTTGGTTTAGAGTTTGTGGAGGTTTCATTCCATGGCTGGCTGGCTCCAAGGCAGGGCAGCATGGTAGACAGGCATGATAGAGGAAAAATGGCTCATGGCCTGGCAACAGGAAGCAGAGAGAGGGATCAAGGAAGAAGGGAAGAAATAGACCCTTCCAGGCCATGCCACCAGTGACTTACCTCCTCCAACCAGGCTTCACCTCCTAAATCACGTTTAGGTATAAAGTCATCATTAGACTAGTCCACTGATAAGTGTCATACCCCATGATTCAGTCACCTCCCAAAAGCCCCAAGTCTGAGTGCCTGAGACTATAAGGGGACTTCTATATAGAACCATAATGTTCACCCCAGCCCCCAAAAGATACATGCCCATCCCTTTTTGCAAAATGCATTTGATCTATCTCTAAGAATTGCCAGAGTCCTAGTAGTTTCAGCGTTGCTGAAAAATCCAAGTCCAGAGTCTTCTCTGAGATTTAAGGCAAACTCTTAGCTGTGAGCCCCTGTACAAATGAAAAGAAAGTTAAACAATTTCAACATACAAAGGTGCAACATAAACATTTCCATTTCAAAAGGGAGGAATAGGGGTGTCTTAATTACCTTTCTCTCATTGCTGAGGCAAAATACCAACACCCAAAGTTAAAGGAGGAAAGGTTGATTTAGCTTACAGTTTGCAGAGGCTTCAGTCCATAATCGGCTGGCTCCAAGGCAGGGTGGCTTCATGGAGGAGAGCAATTGATGGCAGGCAGAAGACAGCAAAAGCAACAAGGGACGAGGAGGGAAACAAGCCTTTTTCTGCCCCTTTTATTTTATCCAGACTGCTGGGATTAGGGTGGTGCCAATCCAATCAATGGAGGGACCCAGCAATCACCCACCCTTAATCCCAG
>RJWT010024236.1:0-16532 GCA_004365215.1 Cuniculus paca | reverse complement strand
TCTTTTTATGTCTTTTTCAAAATTTCTACAATGAATCTGCATTACTTTCTACAGCAATGAAAAAATTATTAAGAATTTCTAGAAAAAAAAGAAGAGTGATATAAATCTTAATTCTTTCTTGGCTCGTCCCATTGCTTCTCTTTCCCAGAGATTTCTCAGGCAATTCCTATCTTGCTTTATCCTTCACACTGCCAGCAGACTTATCTTTCCAAAATACAAATGCAATATTTTATTAGGAAAAAAAACTTCAGTGATATTCCATTTCCTTTTTTGAAAAGAAAAGAAAAGAAAAGAAAAGAAAAGAAAAGAAAAGAAAAGGAGTCCAGACTCCTTTGTTCTTCACCTACTTTATGAAACACTCCCAACTTCCAGTTTACCCATCTGTCTTTGTAGTCTCCCTTTCTCATTCTCTCCTCTCCCTTACACCCCACTTCTAGGCCCCGATGTGTGCACACACACATCAGCAGCAGCTGGGTTCTCTCCTCACTGGGTTTCCTCTGCCCGACACCCTCCCCAAATCCAACTCCTCCTCGTCTTCCAGTGATGTGAGTTAACCAACTCGTGCCTTGATTTGCCAAAGAGAGAAAATAACAATACCTGCCTTGTGGAATTGGTGAGGGCACTAACTGCACTAAGACACCCATGAAGCAGTAGCAGTTCCTTGCAGGCGCCGTGCTTTCTAAATGTCAGCTTGGACTCACACTCGGAAAGTCTTTCTGTCACCCCTACTGCTTTCTCCTAGGACCCCGCACGCTCGCCTGTGTACCAATTCCATAGGTTGTACGACTCAGAGCCTTCCTGGCACTGCGCACATTAGAGAAGATTATCGTGCCTGTCTGTCCTCTCTGTGAGCCTGCAAACACGTCCAGGTAAAGGACTGAGTGACCGTGGCCTATGTTGCCCTCCTCCTGGCAGAAATTATTGCTAAACTGAAAACCTCGAAATTAAATAGCCACAGATACTGGCTCCATATTGGAGAAACTGAATAAAATTAGACATTAAAAAACCATGGATTACAATGAGATGACATTAAATAATTGTATTTATTTCATTAGAGCTGATACTGCTGTGATTCTCCTTATTTTTTTTTTAAATATCCTTATCAGTTCTCTGAAAAATGCACTGGCGAAATGTCCCTAGTCTCTAGGATTTGCTTTGAAATGGTTCAGAAAACAAAAATCTAAAAGAAAGCAGGCAGTTGGCAGTAGAGGGGAGGAAATTCATCATTGAAGGTACGGATGAGTCCCTGTTCTTACACCTTTCTCTCTGCTTGTGGGAATATTTGAAAATTTCCATGGTAAAAGTTGACCAAATGTGTTATCAGCAAAATAACCAAAGAGTTTCCATAACAACATCGAATGAAGTCACAAAACGCTAGTAAGTATGCTCAGAAAAGAAAACATATGTAGAAAGGTATTCACTAAACAGATGAGCTCCCGCCCTCCGTATGGAAGACCTTGTTCAGGTACTGAGATGGCTCACAAAAGCCCAATCTGATTTGGCGACGTACTGCAATGTCAGTTAGACCTGCTTCAGCTGTGAACTAGATACCGGACACCCCACCTTTCAGGGTAACTAAAAACAATAAATAATTAATGGCAATAAGCACCCTGCTAATATAAATGCAAATGATAATCCTTGTCCTGCTCAATTTACATGCAAATGTATTTTTTTTAATCTATCAATAGTGGAAAATCAATAGAGTTGTTGATGAGAAAGCGATTTCCAAAGCTGTTTTGAATATTTTAAAAAAAAATCAGTAGAATGTTTTCAATGGTTCCCCATACTCCCTGAGGCCCTAGCCCAGGCATCGGAGTCAGAATCTCCAGGAAGAGGCTGCTTCACTCTGTGACCTCAGGCGGTGCATCTGTGTCCTTGTTTCCCTAGAAAAGGAATGAGGAATGTCCAGGGGCAGGGACATCCAGAGGTCATCTAGACCTGAGCAGATGGGGGACAGCCTGTGCCAAGGGGCTTCCAGGGAAAGGATCCCGCAGTCTGCATTTAAACCTTTAGCCATATCCTGTCTTATATTCCAAAGTGCGTCTGCTTGCCCAGTTCTGTCTGGCTCCAGGGAAAGCCTCTTCTTTGTCTCAGGGTAATAGACAATAGCCAGTAGCCAGCTACCAACAGGCCCTTCTGTGTGCATTCATCAGTTTATATCACTTTATATAAACAAAAAGGGTCAGGTCAGGACATGTTCTGCCTGGTAGCAGTTTGATACTAAAACCAGAATTATGAAGCATTAGCTGTGTGGTATGTTCAGTGATAACCAGTGTCTGCCTTGTGTGATGAGTACAAAGCGGCTGTTAGAGTTTCCCTTGCATTAAGTGCTGTGAAGTGCTAGGCACCCCATAGCACCAAGAAAAGCCACAGTCCCGCTCCAAAACACTCCTCACTCGAAAGCCATTTCAGCTCTCAAGCACTGAGAGTCTTCCGTACCTAAGGGGCTGAAAGCATCTTTGTTCTTGAGAAGAAATAATAGTGAATTCTATTTTAAGGAAATATATATTTGTCTATTATGTATTATTTATATATAAATATACAATATGTAAAAATTATATATAATACATAAATATATTATATTATATAATAAATATAAATTATAATATATAAATATATTGTTTATCTATTTCTGTATATTTATATTTATTATATATTTTATGTATTTATTTATTTATTTATATATCCAAGTATCTAAACTGACTGATAATGAAATTCTCAAACTCATTACTGAAAATGAAGACAATTTTCTGTGGAATCAGTTGTTGAGTTCAACAACGGATACCTCCATCAACCATGTCCACTAGCCTGGGACCGGCCCAGCTTGAACACTGGACACTGCCCAACCTCAGGAGGGACCCAGTACCAGGCAAGGTATTAGTAGTGCTGCGACCCACTTTCTACAGTGCTGAGAAGTTGAGCTGCATGGAAAGTAACCAGAGTTCCCCTCTCTCTGGCTTCCAGTTGGGTTAAGTCAACGGGAGGCACTTAGATAGGATTAGAAAATAGGAGAAGGGAGACACTGCGGTGTTTACCCCCCTAATCAGCACGCATGTGTCCTCTGAGCATCCTTCTAAACACTCCAGCTACAGGCAGGCACCCCTAGCAGCAAGAGCTTTACTTTTTCTAGCCCAAAAGTATCACATTTGCTTTCTTGTTTCTGTAAATCCTGGCACCTAATTATGGGTAAATTTCCCACTGCAATGATGATGGGCAAACCCTGTAACCAGAAGGGCCAGGCTTCCCTGCTTTAGCAGACACAGAACAGAATGCGGAAGGCAGACGTCACTGTAGACTCAGAAGACTGACGGATACCATGTATACCGGTGCCTCTCAAAGCAGCACCGAGGCCCCTCGTTGCTGGTGCATGGACAGTGCTACTGCTCCATGATGACAGAAGGAAAAAAAGTGAGAGGGGACATTTAGAAACCTCATAGCCATTTCACACTGCTGCAAAATCAAGTGTTTTACAAAAGAATCCGCAGATGACTTACTAGAAATCGCGGTCTTTACGGATTTCCCCTTCATACTAGATTGAGGAGCCCTGATCAAAACCAAAATATACAAGTAAATACCATGTTACAGGGAAATATTGATATATCCCTTCCAATTGAGACGCTAACTTAAAACCATATGATTTTAGGCAAAATAAATAAAAATCAGTGCACTCTGTGGACTTAACTGCAGACTCACTATGCGTCAGTGCACTCTGCGGACTTACTGCAGACTCACTATGTGTCAGGTGTTACATGTATTATAGTTTGTATGAATTTCCTCATTTGCTCTTTGTAATCACCCTAGGGAGTGGACCTATTATTGTTATGTTCATCTCATCCTAAGGGTGAGGAAACTGAGTCACAGACAATACAGAATGGGCCCGTAAACAGCTAGCACAAGTCCTCACCAAGTTTCCCTCCAGAATCTGAACCTGAGTCTGAGTTACCCCAGACTTCATCGTGCCTCTCCATACGAAAAATTAAATCAGATTTTCTGACAATATTAGCGTAGTTAACATAGAAATGATCTTTCTCAGTTTTGTTCTATTTTCCTTCCCTTTATAGTCCTTTCCTTGAGCCAGATTAGAAGAAATGCAAAAGTCTGTCTTTTACCTTTAATTGAATCCTCAGCCATTTTGTTTCAGATTCTTCCCCTTAGTTGTATAACTGGAGACACTCCGGCACCATCTACATAGAAGGAAATATATCTTGTTCAGACAAAAACTGCTCACAGTTTAGTGGTCTATAAGCCAGCCCATTCATCTGGCTTCCCATCTATTCTGCAGAAGTTTCATCTGTAGCATCAGAACAGTTTCCTTCCTCAGTTTCTGATTGTGTGCTATAAATTGGAGACTTCCCAATGAGCTATAAGTGTCTTTTCCATTCAGGGAGATGATGGAAACTAAGAGCAAGGTTGATTCAGAAATAAAATCGAGACCTGAATGTCAACTGATGCTTCAGGTTGTGTGGACTTACATGGTTAGATCGCTTCTGTCTTCATAGGCTGAAAGAGAAGCACGTGAGAGAAGAGCTTCTCCGCCATTCCCAAGTAGGCAACACACATACACACTGAACTGTGGTTTTTCAAATGAGGGTGTCCACAATCAACCAACTAGCCATGTTCCATCCACCACCACACCACTTCAACTCTAGCCCAATCACGACACCAAATGTTCATCATTTTCCTAGATAATACATGTTTTATTGTGTCTCTTAAATGAAAAGGTTGAAGTCCATCAAGTGACTTGCCCAAAGTCTGATGATGTGTAGCTGGGAATATAACTCAAGCCTTTATTAGACCTTGTTTTATACACCCACACAAAGAAACATTCAGGTTTCATTACCTCGTAGTCTATTTTACTCTGGATTCCAATATGGAAACTTGGAATAGGACCTCTCTTACCACTTTAAATTTATTAAACATCTTGGGTCCTCCAAGGCGACCTGGGGTATTCATGGGAGCACAGTTGAATCAGTGGCCTGGGTTGTGTTTGGACAGATCGCCTCATTGAAATGATGTTCTTTGTGTGTCTGAATTTGTGCTTTCATTCCTTTTTCCCTCTGGAGGCAGTAATGAAGAGTTCGGTTTTGGAAAGATCCCATGTGGTCATGTGCACGGTAATGAAAATAACTAAAAGAACAATGAATTGTGTTAGCAAAGAATATTATTATCTCTTCTAATTATTTACATTGTTAGAAGCGTCTTGGAGCGTGGTGTAGTGGTTTGATATTTAGATGTTGTGAAGGAAAGCAAGGTCTCCATGGCTCATCCCAGTTACCTCTCTGAACTTCACCTGAAAGTTGTGAGGATGAAACACACATGCGCACGCACACACACACACATTCACACACGAGCATCCCATACATAATAGGCACTAAGTAAATACTAATCCTCGACTCTCACTCCCATCTATACTCACTATGTGCACTAACGGCCTCCTTCTGCACACACTTTATCTGAGCTTTCTTTTTTCTTTTATTTTTTTTCCACTTTCTTCAGGGACAGGACAGATTAGAAGTGTCAGAGGTTAACACTCAGAACAATCAGTCAATACAAATAAAAATTGGAAAAGAAATTTTGAGTTTCCTTACCACTCCCAAAAAGCACATCCAACACATACTTTATATGGTCCCTCACATGTCCCCAAAAGAATGGGCCTCAATTGGCCTTGGCAGTAATTTCTTGTGTCGGGTCTTTCTCCCTTCTCTGTTTCAAGACCCCAATCCTCTGTTGGGTCTTCCTAGCATCAACTCAAAGAAACTGTCCTCCTTAAATCCTCACAGGAATCAGTTTTTGTGGAATTCAACCCAAGACACTACGGAACCGTGAAGTGCTCCCTGCTCCTGAGCGGGTGGCAGGCACGCAAAATCGTTCCAAGATAGGTCTGAGGAGTGTTCCTTCACTGGCTCCAAAATCTCAGCACTGCGATGAGGCTTTGGCTGCCAGGACTCTTCAGAATCCATTTCCTAGCAAGTTTCCAGCTATCTCTTAATGACTTCATCCTTGTCACCTCCACAAACTCAAGTCTGATGTCAGCTCTCACCTGAAACTCTTCTCTCCCTTATTTGTGGTGAAATGTTTTCCCTGCTTCTTCCATCATTGTCTTTTCTTCATAGAACTTTCTCTGGATCCCCCTTAAATGCCTGTTTTTTAAATGTAAACTTTCACAAAATTTTCTCTCCAGAATTTGCATCTGATTTCATACTCTCCTCCTGTTATAAGGGAAAGAAACTCCCAACCTGCTCGATGTCCAGTACAAGTCCATGTTCTATAAAATCATAGAATGAATTTTAGGAACAACAAAGGTTAAGAGCAGAATATATTTACTGAGAGAAAGAAAGTTTCTGTCTGCAAGAGACAGATAGGGTCCCTAG
The DNA here is from genome assembly GCA_004365215.1 of Cuniculus paca. Lineage (NCBI taxonomy): Eukaryota > Metazoa > Chordata > Mammalia > Rodentia > Cuniculidae > Cuniculus > Cuniculus paca. Next base: position 10,161 of record RJWT010024236.1, on the reverse strand, counting down.
CAGTTTGCCAAAGACCCTGCCTTTTCCAGGGATTTTATAGAGCAAAACCACATGGTAAGGAAGGGCCAAAGTGCGGAAAAAGGGGAAATCAGGCATGAGGTGGGATAGAACTATGGTCAACCAATAAGATTATGAGTAGAACTGCTCAGGTAAAATTGATTAAATCAGTATCAAATGGAGGTCATGTAGCAAACCTGAATACAGAACAGGGCCTTTTCCTGTAGGGGGTTGGGTTAATGACTCTTTCTGGCTTCCAGAAGGTGATAAATACCTATTTAGAATATCAATCCCTGATGTTTATCCTTAGGAAGTATGTAGGTGCATTTGTTTTTTCTTTTGCTTTCAGGTCTGGCCCACAACGGGAGTTGCTTGTCTTCCCCACAGTTGCAAGGTATCTGGCCTTCTGCACTGGCTCCTTCGAGGCCCTAGCGCTGTCTGATTGCCTATAATATTTTTTTCTAACTTAGTTGCCTATAACACTCCCAGACTGTTGTGATTTAGATCTAAATGTTCCCCCAAAGCCTGTGTACTTGTGGGACTTTGAGAAGGTGATTGAATCTTGAGAGCAGGATACTCATCAGTGGATTGATCCGATGCTCGGTTTATAGATGCACATGATGTTGGGAAATGGAGTCTGGTCAGAGGAGGCAGTGCCTTGGGCCATGATATGGAAGGGTTTATCTCCCTTTTCCACTCCTCCCTCCACTCTCTCTGTTATTTGTGCTTGGCCACAGACCCCCCCAATCTCCTAAAACGAGTATATAGTGAAGGCTTAAATAAGAGACAAGTATATAGTTTGTGGGGTCCAGGAAGGTCAGAACTCTCTTGGAGCTGAGACAAAGACTTCTCTAGATCACCCATATTTATTGGGTCCTTACAGTTCTGGAGGGTGCAGGAAGTGGAAGGCACAGCAGAGGCAAAAGCCCAGGAAAATGAGCTGGGCCTTGAGAAGTTAGAACAAAGGCAGTAAATCTTGTTAGCGAAGAGAACTGTTTGATCTCTAAGGTTGGTAGTTTATGGCTCTGGAGTAGGGAGTGGCAGCCCCCTCAGCTGCAGTCTTATCTTGCCTTCAGGGGCTGTGAATAGGAGCTTTCCAATACATCCAGAGTAACTTAACCCTTACACAGCCTGGTCCCCAACACTGTTTCCTAGCTACTTCAGGGAGCTATAATGAGAATTAAATGCAATTGTACAGAAAAAGTATTACATACTTGACAAATAACAGGTGCTTCATAAATAGTAATTATTGTGATAATTATTCTATCTCACTACTCTAAACCAAAAGAGAAAATAGAAACAAATGTAGTGGGATGCTACACACATATGAAATAAATCATTTCTTTTTGAACAAAATTTCAGAACAAATAAAACATGCTGCAACATCTCAGACCTGAAATTTAGTAATCCCAAACCAACGAGTCATTTTCACAGAGACAGGCTGTACCAGAGCAATACTTTATTTGGCTGTACATCTATTTACAAATCTTCACCACTGTCTCTGAAAATGAAGAAAAAGAGCCTTTCCTTGGCTTGGGTTATATGCGCCTTTGCAATCTTCACAAAAGCTTCTCTATCCTTCCACTTACCAAAAGCAAAAGCCATTTCAGGTCAATCAAGAAGAGGCAGTGACCGATCAAGACAGTGAGACATCACGAAGGATTGAGGCTGGTCTTAGCACTCACAGGGACTAGTGGGGCAAGCAACGCAAGTCTCCGTTAGAGGAAGAGGCAAGCTCACACGGGAGCTCCAAGTGGAATTCAGGGCTGCTTCAGCAAGTCAAGTTGACTCACATTCTACAGCTCTTTAGTGACCATCACTTTCCAGGCAGCATTTGGATATGAGAAGAGACATTCAAACTGAGAAAACGTTGATGGTGTAACATCCCCTCTGTGAGTTACGAAGATGTGAACAGAGACCTTGGGAAGAAGTGAGTGATGCAGCAGAAACACATGGCTAGAACCTTAAGGATAAGAGGTGCCAATTTCAGGGGACAGTGACACGAGGCAGGAATGCTTGCCAGATGGTATGGGTGCTGAAAAGGCTAACTTGGATTAGCCTCTTAGTGGAAAAGCCATCCTAGCTCATATGTACAAGTCCCTTCTGCATATACAATGTCCCATTCCTCAAAAAGGAAATTTAAAGTTAAGGAGTTTGACCACAACAAATTGGCTATGTTTTAGCAAATCAGGAGGGCAAGAGTGGGGGGAGGGTCCATTAGTTCTGTTCTCTACGGCATAACTTAGGCTTCTTTCTCTGAAACCCAGTGATTCCTACAAGTCCAAGCAAAGCCTCTGCCTCTGTAGAGGGGAGACCTTCATGTGCTAAAACTGAGAGACCTGGAAAGCCTAGAGTGAATGGTGGCACTGACAAAGCATTTTCATCTTTGAAGCTCTTGGTAAGTGTTAATTAATTAATCCTTCCCACACCCGTATAAGGCAATAAGTAGAGATCAAAGAAACTCTGCACTTGGCAGGATGGACCCAGATAACCATATGACCCACATGCTGAAAATAAGGGAGTAAGAAGGTAGGAAGAACACTTCTCTCTACTCTCTAGTGCTCAAAAAAAAAAAAAAAAAAGAGATACTGTATGAGAAGAAATATAATATAGTATCAAGAAATATTTAGTGACCTCATACACTTTCTAAAAATATAATTAGTGAAAAAGATAAATAAGATTTAATCCAAATAATCTTCCTCGGTTCTGAGTTCATTAATACATCTATCAATAAAGAAGAAAGAAATCTACTGGGCCAGAAATCACCAGATGACCAAGGACAAAACGGGGTTTAATAAGAAAAACAAGATCCAGATTGTCTGGGTCAAACATATATATGAAACTACTTCGTTCATTACTCTAATGATTTTTGTATTTGTTTACAAATATATTAAAATAAACCTATAAATCTGCTTTGGCTGAGAATGTAACTTACTGGTGGAGAGTTTGCCCTGAACACTCAAGGCCTTGGATTTGATCATTTAAATATATATGGGGACACAAAACCAACATATATATGTAATATACATATATGCAATATACTTATGTCCATATATGCAATATATATACGTGCGATATACACATATATCCATATACGTGGTTATTTCCAGTTGGTTTAAGTAGATCTGGAAACATAGTTCTTTGTACCAGTGGAGTTCAATACAACAATTCAAATCACTTTAAAGAATATTTTCTAAAATTTACTCCAAATTTTTGAAATTAGCTATTAAGTATGAAAATACAGTTTGAAGCATTCGTTTTACCAATGTCTTCTTCTAGAAATTAATTTTCACCACTTTTTAAAATAAATGAGTCAGAAGCGTACTGCCAGCTCTCTATAAGTCTCCATTATGGCTTGGAAGAGTGTGTGAAGAAAGATCAAATTAATAATACTAGGCAAGAATAACCATGTTCCTTCTTTTGGTTATATCTCTAACCAAATTCAAATCTTGGTCTTTTGTTGGAATGCTAATGAGCAGTTACTGTAAGGGAAAGGAGATAGATATATGTGGAAACATATCTTGAAATAATCTTTTCTGCAAAAAGATAGAATAGGCAGTTTCTAAACATCTCACAGGAAAGCCACACAATAATTTTTTCAGGGCTAGTCATAGTTTTTAAGAATTGGGGACACAAGCACTCGGGAGGCTGAGACAGGCGGATCGTTGTGAGTTCGAGACCAGCCTGGGCTACAAAGTGAGCTCAAGGCCAGCCTGAACGGCATAGTGACACCCTGTCTCAAAAACAGGGCTGGGGATCTAGCTCAGTGGTCTAAGCGCATGCCCGGCAAGCACAAGGTCATGAGTTCAGTCCCCGGATTGGGGACACATAACCACTTCTTCAACTTCCCACAAGTCATTCAAAGAACCAGACGAGTGTTAAAGCATCAGCTTTATTAGTGGTCTTTCCTTTTATAAAACTTGAACTTGAACTTGCTTTCCCCATCCACCCTCTCTACTCGAAACTTGCCAGATGCTGAACCCTCATTCCTCCTATTTCTGGGACGATCAGATTTTCCTGTGAGAACCTCCATTCTCTACCTCTCTGTCCAAAGTGGTTCTATACAGTAAGTCACTCCCATGCCTTCTCATAGCTAGATTCAGGTACATTTCCCTCTCTGACCAATCACTGTGTCCCCTTCCCTTGATCACGATTGGCTGGAGAATAGTCAAGAGTGGTAAATTAGTCCAACAAGAGCCAATCCTGGAGCTCAGGAATAAACCTTTCTTTTCAATGGTGTCTCTGTGTTGCAAGATTCTGTAACACAACCTACTGTGATTCATGTTTGTATGTCACATGCATGTTCCATATTTTAATAATGAATACACAGAAACTGGGTAATGTGTGAAGTAAATACACATTACCAAGTCAACAAAAATGTGAAAAAGTTCAATAAAAAGAGATAGTAAATGTAATCGGTGGTTGGTAATCTGCATGTACCTAGGACCTAAGTCAGCATTTGGACATTGTTTATTCTTCCCAACTGGGAAACATAACTATTTTCTGTTTGGTTTGTATGAAATGAAAATTGCTGAAAGTAGTTTCTTTACTTTATTTGTGGCAAGGTACAGCACACCAAGACCAAAAACAAACAAACAAAAAAAAAGAGTGAAGATTTAGCTTTTAAATAGAAGGATCCAGTAAGTACCTCAATTTTGTGGGCTTAGAACGCATGATAAATGGGAGGACAGTAGGCATTTGGGGTTTGACAGCATGTTTCCAAATACTTGTTATATTCTGTGTTTAATAAAAATGTTACTTTGGCAGGGGGATGGCAAGTTTGAGTTCCAGCCTGGACAACTTAGCAAGACTCTGTCCCAAAATATAAATCAATAAATAAACACACAAACAAACAGGCTGGAAATAGAACTTAGTGTTACAGTGCTCCTGGGTTCAGTAAAGGAAAGAAAATTTTCAATTGGATTTGACTTGAAAATCTTTCTTTGGCTATGTAAATAGACATTAAATAGACATAAATGATAAATAAAACATAATTAGTGTTTTGTTGCAGATTTCCATCAAAAAGAAATATTTATAAGAGATACAGACAATGAATCATGACTTAGTCTACAGAATCGTGACTTACTCTATTTCAAACTGGGAGTAAATGTCTGCCAAAGATAAGCCAAAATGAAAACCCAAAGATATGTCCAAAACTAAAACTACATTTCTGAATTAAAATAGGATGAATCTATGGAGAAGGGCAAATGGGAACATTCTAGAGTTCTGAAAAAACTGTGTATCTTTGTCTGGCTAGAGATTTCACATCTTTATTTCTGTAAATATACACCAAGATTTATCTGTGTTCATTGGACTTCCTACTTTTTAACTAAACAGGCAAAAATGAAATTATCTTTATACTGTAACTCCTACACAAAACGATCTCCAAAGCAATTTTTTAAAATACAGGCACTGAAAATTTAAAATAACAGCAAAAAATTCTAGAATCCAGAAATTGAGAGGGCTGAGAAACATGATCCATGGCTATCCTCCCTTTACCCTTTGGATGCAACAACAGCCAAGCAGGAACTAGAAATTTAGCAATATTTATCCTCACCTTGGTGATTAGATTTGAACCAACAGAAAGCTAAATGTTCGGCCCTCGTTTTTGCTAGAAGTGCTTTTTGTGACTGAAAGTTATGACCAGTTCCACTCTCCAACTATTTCCAACCCTAAGGCATAAGCATCAACCTACAGCTTCTTCTGAGTGCTTGTGTGTTAATATTGGTGGTAAAGTTTATGTGTTGCCATGTCCACAAGGAGAGTTATTTATAATCTGCACACATCTAATCTTTGAGACACTGCATTTTACCAAAACAACATTTGATGGAAAGGCTGGAGACAGCAACGTTACATAGTGTTTTTGCTGGGGAAAAAAAGGAGAAAAATAAATAAAATAGGAAATTTGAAGTTTTCCCCATTTCCTTTTTTTTCCAGCACCAGGGATTGAACTCACAACCTTGCGCTTGCCAGGCAGGCGCTTAGGCCGCTGAGCTAGATCCCCGGCCCTGTTTTCCCCATTTCTTAAAGATCTCTATTTAGTTTCCTGTAATTGCAGGGGCAGTAGAATGTGATAGAAAGAGTTTCAACTTGGATCCTGCCAATGATGGTTTATTCTGATCCCGGTCTTCATTAAGATTAAGATCTCAGGTGCATTGTTTTACCTTCTCTGAGCTCCAGTTCCTTTATCAAGGGAGTGAAGAGTTCTGTAGTGGTGTATGTGAAAGTACTTTAGTACTATCAAGTTGTATGAAAATGTAAGTATTTTGCGTGATGATGTCAGATTCTGTGAAAACGCTGTAAGATCTCGTCACACCTGTGCTCAGAACTCCCAGTGCCATCCCATCTCCCTCAGAATGAAGGCCAAAGCCCCTTTTCGATTGTGGGTCTCTCCCCCAGGGCATCTCCTTTCACTGTCTCCACCATGGTGGTCCCTTGTCCCCCACAGGAATGTCCCCACCTTGAAGACTTGGCATTTTCTATTCTTTCTATCTAGAATGTTCTTTCTCCAGAATCCACATGATTCACCCCCTAACCTCTTCAAGTCTCCACTCAAATTTTGCTTTTCATTTGGAACTTTAGACCACCAATCTAAAAGTTTCACTTTCTTCTTCCTCGAAGTTTCACTTTGTCTTTCCTTGCTTTATTTTTCTTTCTTAGCGTTTTCCCTTATTTAGCTCTTTCATTATCATTCCCTGTCTTGGTTACTTTTCTCTCCTTGTTGAGACAAAATACCTGATGCCCAAAATGAAGGAAGGAAAGGTTATTTACTTTACAGTTCTTGGAGGTTTCAGTCCATACTCAGTTGGCTCCAAGGCAGGTAGCATGGCAGAGGGGCAGCTGTTCACAGGCTGCAAATAACAAGAGTGAACAGGGTAAAAAAAGGGTGCGAGCAAGAACGTGCATCCTTCACTCCTTTATATTGTATGCTGGCTCCACCCCTTGGTGGGTGCAGTACTCACACTGCCAATCCCAGCACTAGACAACAAACCAATCACAAGCACTAGACCCAGCCACCACTATGACTGCATGAGGCATGTGGGGACACTAGACACAAACCATAACACCTCCACTTGGTTTCTGAAGGGAGAACACACACTTATGCCAAACACTGTTAGAATACTCTAGAACAGTGCCTGGGATATGATATGCACTAAACATATGGATAGAATCAGTGAGCTTATTATCACCCACATCCCCTCTTCCCTCTCTTATCTTTCTTCTTCATTTATCGCCCTTTACTTAAGAAGCCTAAATCTTAGTTGTGCTTCAAAGCTCATGATTTCACCATCTTTATGAGGCCTCATCCATTTTCCTTTCACCTGATTCTCCCCCTTCAGTCTAATTAACCCATCCCTCTCTGTTTTCCCTGCAGAATATGATTTGTAATTCTCGTCCAGTATTTAGTCTTTAACACACTGTATTCATTTGTGTGATTATTTGCACACACACATATTCAAGCCTGCCCATATATTATACAGACTTCAAAATTACTATTTCACCTTATAGTCATATTATTAGCTCAACTAATGCATCCAAATGCTTTGTTTCAACTAATATATACTTGATATTATAATCGCTAAAATAAATTAGCAATAATTTAATTAATCCCTAATTGTAGTGATCTTTCAATTGTAGACTGTTACCGATAGACATTAAATAGATAGATATCTTATATATTTTAAATACTATTTCTAAGAGAAATGAAGGATGTGAAATGTCTACAAATTTCTATTTTAGAGAAGATTCTAGGCACTTGCACACTATTTGCTCCCCTTTAACAACTTTATGTCAGAACATCTAAGTTGACAATTACCACTGCTTTTGGTAATGATACTGTCACTCTCGCTAAATACTTTCCAATTTGCTTTTATTCTTACACAGTGTTTCTTACCAATACCTGTGTGACCAGGTGCAGAAATGTCTTCCCAAAAGAGTTAATCATATTGCAGTTATCCATGAATATCCATGTTTATAGCAGTACAATTCATAATTGTTAAATCTTGGAAACAGCCTATGTGCTCACTAGATGAATATATAAAGAAAATGTAGTATTTATGCACAATAGAGTAGTACTCTGCCATGAATAAGAGTAAACTTCAGTCATTCATGAGTAAATGACTGTACCTGGAGACCATAATATTAAGTGAAGTAAATCAAAAACACAAACTTAAATATTATGGTTTATTAGTGCATGGTTTCTCTTATACGAGAAACTCAAAATACAAATAAAAAGCAAAATAAAAGATGCATAACTGGAAGTAGGGAGATCTTTCTCAAATGTGAATGGGCTTGAGAGAGAGAGTAATGGTGAGGAATAGGAGGAAAGTAGATGAAAAACAATTCAGATCTGTTATGTACTTGTATCAAGCTCCCACAACAGATGCAATCATCACGCAATGCAAACACCTTCCAATAAAAAAAAGAAAAAAGTCACTAAATTCTGTCCTTTTATTGCTTCAAAAATATGAAATTTTAATAACCCATATAGCATGTGGAAATGGAAAAATTAAAACATGTATTTTAAAAACCAAAGGAAAATGTACTTGAAAAATGTAAAAAAACAAAGCCCCCTTCAAAAAAACATCTTTATTGGAATTCTTCAGAGGATTCAAGGCTCTCAAATATTGCTCTCATTTTCAGTGACATTAATTCTTAAATTGTAGCCTCTTCTTCACCCATATACATAATAACTACCATGAACAAGAGAAACCAATGACTCCTTTTAGAGCATCTTCACACAAAATCTCTAGACCGTTTGTTCAGATGACTGATCTCAGCAAACTGGGTGAAGGGCATTAATAGATGTTTGAAAATCCCTGTAAATCCATCATCCTGAAAGACAGCACAGGGTCCACGCTGACGCCAAAGGGAGTGAAACGAAATATGCCATCGACTCTCTGGAGGTTAATCAATCATATTTCTGGTGCTACTTGGTTTGACATAACCAAATTTGCACTGAAAATCAAGTCATCTATCTTTGTTCTGGTCAACTTAAAAAATTTAATCCTATTTGACCTTTCCTGAGGTGCAGTCAAAGCAAAACAGATTCTTTTTTGAGCTGGGCAAACCCCTGTTATCTATATTACAGTCACCTGAGCAGTTTCATCTCTGTTCTAATTTAAGAGCACTGAATAGCCCATGACAAATCTACTCACTGGCTTTTTGGTCCCCAAAGGCAAGACAACTGGAAGATTTTATTTGTTTTACATTGAGATGAGAAAGGAAATTTACTTTAAGGAAGATTAAAGAGAGAAGGCGAGAGATAAAAGAATGACATGATGCTCTGATTCACCATATGACTGGAGCAGAACTATATCCAGAGAAATCACAGGGGTCCCACGAACAAACAGTTTTCTCATGGCCATCAGCATCCCACCCAGGCTCTTACTGTGGCCTCCAAAAAGCATATTAGATCCTGCACTTCCATTTGTTTTTGTTAACTTAATTTAGAACTTACTGGAAGGATGCTACTTTTGTATATAAAGGTTTCTTCCCAGAAACACAGAGTATTTGTAGTTGTCTCTCAATGACTCTTTACAAAAGAATTTCTTCCCCATCCCTCATCGAATATCGCTCTGTGTACCCTTTGTTAGGTGTTTAAAAACCTCGGCATTGTTCTGGATGTCCCTTGTCACAGAACTTCTCCCCGGGGCAGAAAAGCATCTCTCATCTCTGAAGATAATGGGTAAATCTGATACGTGTAAAGCTGAGCTAAATTTGTGCAGCAACTATTCAAGGGGGAAGCAAGTCAAACCAACACCAAAGAACACGTGTATGCATTCATTTTGGTGACCGAATGCCAACCAAGCAGAAAGAATGAGCATCTGGAACCAAAAAGATTAGTCTACCAAAAAGGCCATTTGGACATGATACTAAGCGTCTGTTTCATACATTGGCCATCTCAGTCTTTCTCACATGAGTGATGTATGAGCCAATAGTGGGACACACACAAAATATATTGTTCTTTTTAATATTTGATCCTCACATTTGATTCTTCCTCTGTGTGCATGTGTAGACAACAACTCAAGAGCTTCATTCTGTGACTGTAGATAAGAAAAGATGCGCAGGTAGACTTAGAATTTTCTTCTTCTTACCAGTCGTACTTCTCTGAGATTTTTCTTAAACAAGGAAAGGTATTTATTTATGTCACTACAAATGCAT
>RJWT010024235.1:0-16537 GCA_004365215.1 Cuniculus paca | reverse complement strand
AAGACTTTAAAAAGAACTCAATGACGTATATTCTTAGGGTCTTAACTCACATAAAATTTAGTCAACAGTTTTTCCTTCAGAAATAACTCTTGTAATAATCCCTCTAAAAAATAAAAAAATAAGGGCCAGGGATTTAGCTCAGTGGCATAAGCACCTGCCTTGCAAGCGAGAGGTGGCTAGTTCATTCCCTGGTGCTGCAAAAAAAATAAAAAAATAATGAAACCTTTGCCAGAATTGGTGGAATAATCCTGTAATTCATGCACCCTGGAAGGCTGAGGTAAGAAGATCATAATTTAAGCCCAGGTTGGGCCAATGAGCTGCTCACCAAGACCTTCTCAAAAAATAATAGCTAGTCCATGCATACCCATGCTTACAGCAGCACAACTCATAACAGTTAAATCTTGGAAGCAGCCTATCTGCCCATCAACAGATGAATGGGTAAAGAAAATGTGATATATATATATATATATATATATATATATATATATATATATATGTGGTGGAATACTATTTATCCATAAAGAAGGATAAATTTGAGTCATTTGTAGGAAAATGGGTGTGAGACCCTGTTAAATGAAATAAATCAGACACATAAGCATAAATATTGCATGGTTTGTCTTTTATGAGAAACCCAAAATACATTTAAAGAGCAAAATAAAAGATAATATGAAATACAAAGATTCTCTGCAAATGGAAAAGAGAACTAGGGATGAAGGAAGGGAAAGGGAGTAAACAGAAAAGTACTAAAATATGTCATAGTATGTACATGTACCAACCCCCACAATGAATGTAATCAATACATTTTAAAATTAAATAAATACATAGGGCCAGGCTATAACTTAGTGTAAGAGCCCTGGGTCCAATCCCCAGTACCACAGAAAGAAAAGAAGAGAAGAGAAGAGGAGGAGAGGGGTGGGGAGGGGAGGGGAGATGGCGAGCGAGACAGGCGTGGCAGCTCACACCTGTAATCCCAGCTCTCGGGAGGCTGAGACAGGAGGATTGTTTTGAGTGCGAGACCAGCCTGGGCTACAAAGTGAGCTCAAGGCCAGCCTGAACGGTATAGTGAGACCCTATCTCAAAAAGACAAGGGCCAGGGATTTAGCTCAGTGGCATAAGCACCTGCCTGGCAAGTGCAAGGTCATGAGTTCAATCCCAGGTGCTGCCAAAAAAAAAAAAAAAAAAGAAGGAAAGACGAGAAAGAGAAAAACCTTGTCTCAAAATCTCCAAATATGATAGATAAATCTCTGGGTTCTCAAGCTAAATGCAACCCACAATAAACACTGCAGCTCAGAGTTCAAATTCCCTACCCCTTGCCTGGCCTCCCACCTTTCCCAAGCCCACCCACTCCCTAACAAAGATATTCCCATGCAGGCTAAAGAGAGTGGTGAAGAGGGGACAGGAGTTAATCATTTCATTTCTGAAAATAAACCCCAAAACTGAAGGAGCTATGAACAATGAAATAAATGCACACTTCATATAAATATAATTTTAAAGTACTACGCAAAGAGGCAGGCAAACTATCAAAAAGATCATCAGGTAGCTTCTGAAAATTGCAAGAACTGCCAGGCACACTGGCGCACATCTATAATCCCTGCACTCAGGAGGTAGAGGCAAAAGGATCACTGTGAGTTCGAGGCCAGCCTGGGCTAGTGAGTGCTACACCAGCCTGCACTATGTAGGGAGACCATGTCTCAAAAAAGAAAGAAACTTCCAAGAACTAAGACAAAATATAACTAGGAACATTACAGCTAGACAACTGACAGTCAAAGATTTCACAGTGAACTCCTAAACTCTGAACTGCGTTTCACTTGGTTCAGTGAAAGAAAACATTTTTCTCAAAAAGCCACTTTAAGCTTTCTAAAATTTTTTTTGTTGCTTGCTATTTTTATACACCATGCCAAAAATATTTCTCATTTTAATAAAATCCGGTACATTAGATACCAATTCTTCTGTCACAATTACCTTTAATGCTTCCACTTCATATTTCAGTCTTTGGTTATCAGCTTGCAGGTCTCTATTTCTTTGCTCTGCCTGTTCTAATTGTGCCTCCAACTCTGCTTCTAATTCTCTGCTTCCTTCCTGGAATTCAACTAGCTCATCCCGAGCTTCCTGGAAGCTAATCAAAAACAAAGTGGGACAGATGAGTGAGGAACCACAGGATCATCTTGAAGATAATTATGTATCAATTCAATAATCTTTGTCTGAAAACGAATGCTCTCATAAAATATGCTAAATGATAAAGACAATTTGTTTTGTATTTTTTACTCTATATATTTAGGGTTCAATGAAAATGAGCCATAAGACCCCCAAAAAACTCACAAATCAGTGATTATTATGAAAGTCTACATGGTTCAATACCATTAGCTTCTTCTTCCATAGAACTTAAAACTAGAAGAAAAAAATGCATCTCTATTTTCACAAATCACAGGTATTCATAACATTAATAGTTCTGCAGATCTCTATCATTTATTCTCACCGCTAATTCAAAATTATTACACACTCCCCTAGATCGTTTTCTAGTTACGCAATGACACATTATCTCTATACCACAAATTAGTTAAATAGTTAGATAAATTGTTTTCAAACAATTAGTTTCCTCTGTAATCTCTCTACTTAATCTTATATATTTATAAACATTTAGAGGAGGGGACCATTGGTTCACCCACCATGCAAAGGCATCTGTGACACAAAAAAGAGTCCCTGCCATAAATACATATCATCTTTATACATTTGCACAACAGAGTGACTGGCTTCAGTGATAACAATGACAGATCAATAAGGTTTGATCAGGTTCAGTTAATTCTGTTAACCAAAATAGGAAAGTGAATAAATATTTTGGAAAAACGTATTCCATATTTTTTTAAGTATTCCATTCTTAAAAAATAAATTTAAGGCAAGTTTGGTGCTGAAAGTTATTATCCCTAAGTCTCACAACTAAGTAAAATAATTGAAATTTTTATAAAATATTCCACAACTCTTGTGCACATCCTCCTCCATCAAAGCTTAGTCAGCTCTAGATACTAATAATGCTTGCCCAAAGTAAACTAAAGTCCATTACAGCATTCTCCAAATGGGCAAATGAGGCAGAAATAGTACACACACAGCAGACCAAAGATGGTCCAGTCTAGTAACAAAAATTCAAAGAGGCAAACTATCAAAAGAACTCATAAAGGCAGTAAGTTTTCCCATTTAAGACGGCATCTCACTATGTAGTCCAGGCTGGCCTTGAAATCACTTTGTAGCCCAGGCTGGCGTCAAACTTGTGGCACTCCTCCTACCTCAGCCTCCTGAGTGCTGGGATTACAGGCATGTGCCACCACACTGGGCATTTTCCTATTACTTTTGAACAATAAAAATTTATGGTATGTTTAGGCTATTTAAATACAAGCAATCTTATAACTATTTCTAAAATCACAATTTGAAATCTGAAACTCTAAATTTGGCTTTGTCTTAAAAAAAAAAAAAACCCACAAACTGGGCATGCTTATAATCCCAGCACTCAAGGAGGCTGAAGCAGGAGGATCACAAATTCAATCCCAGCACGGGTAACTTAGCAATTTAATGACGCTCTGTCTCAAAATAAAACATAATAAAAGGGGGCGGAGATGTAACTTTGAGCAAAGGCCCTCAGTATGGGGTGGGGAAGCATAAACTAGACAGTGTATTCCAAATGCCTTTTCCTACTTTAAATAGACTTTTCAACAATACCTTTGCTTATACTTCAAGGAAAGTTCCTTCCAATAAGCAGTTTCTTCCTTTAAACTTGAAAAATCTGGTATATCTTCACCATCCATGATCAAGAAAGCCTATAAAATATTAAAGACAAACTATTATAAATTAAATAAGAGAGCACAGAAATCTAAGTAAAAGTTTAAAATCTGAGACAACACTAAATCTGCAGCATTCTGGAGGAAGTTAAATATGAAAGACTCTAAGAGTGTTTAACTCTCTCACATAACTCAGGCATGTATATCATTTCACTGTCCCACTCAGGAGCAACAAATATCGAGGGGGAGGTCATAATGGTAAACGAAACAACACAGTCCTCTGGTACAAAGCCAATGAGGTTGTTGCCCTGGATTTGGGTGACATGGCCCCACAGAATCATCCAGCACAAAGTTCCGAGTTGTTGTTCTGGGAATCAGGTGACAGAAACGAGCATAATGTCAGAGAAGCTGCTGCTGCATGCTCTTCCCTATTGTACAATTCCATCAAAACCCTGCTTGAACATTTCATTTCAGGTGATGCCACCAGATTAGACATGCCCAATAATTTATTACTATCACATTTCTAAAAGTCTTCTGTTTGTTAATTATCTTGTAAGTCCAAAACTTTTCCCAACTTAAGGCTGGCCTTAAACTTGCTCAACCTTCTGAGTAGCTGGAATTTCAGGCACATATCACCATTCAAAGATCTTTTGCCTTCAGATCTTTTACATTCAGAGAGGGAGGGAAAAAAATCTATTTGATTAACCTTGCATTTGGACTAAAACTCCCAACTGACTGCCAGGTTACGAAATACCAAAACCATCAAACCCAACCTACATTTGTGCCCACTGTTTCCTACAGCCCCTTCCTAAGCATCCCACTGTATAGCCCACCACTACTGTTCCAAACTGTCTCAATATCATGCTATTTCAGATCTGGATGTCTTGTCTACCTGAAATGGCTTTCCATTCCTAACATTTGGAAAGCTCTTATTTCTTCTTTAAAGCCCAACTGTCTCCTTTTCCAGAAAGCCTTTCTTGTTCTCACTTAAACAGCATTAAATCTCCCGTGCTCTCAGCTATATGTGGGTCTATCCCCACACACGCTTTCAATGATATCTTTGCCACACAGCAGTGTATCACCTTACCCCTTTGTGTCCTTACCCCTCTGTTAGGCTGTGTAGCATTATTGTATTTATTTCTATCCCAGCACAATACCTGCACAATAGGAGATAATATGTACTGAATTAAAACCATAATTGATTCAACAGAATCCATTATTTACTTTAAAAGTAAATTAATGAAACCCTGGAGATATAAGAGAACTTGGGAGTTCACCTAACACAGTTCATTCATAAAGACTTAGCAAGAACTATCACAGGTAAGAATATAGAACTCCAATTTCTAGTTGCATATACCAAAGAGGTATGCACAAAGCTTTTAATGGAATAAAACAAAAATGTAACTTTCTACATTAGGTTTAATTCCTTTGAGGCCTAATCAAGTCTTTCTTGGTCATACTATTATTACTTTGACATCTGTTAGTCAACTTTCCAATTATCTTAAATTACCAATCAGCCTGAAAGTTCTCTGAACAAAATGGATCCCTGACACATCTTATATTCCTTCATGGCACCAAGCATAAAACCTTGCTCAGAGAAAGCACCTAGTGCTTGCAAACATCTACCCATCACCTACCGTGTGTCAGATATTGTTCCACACGAGATAAATATTGATTATTACTCTCCTCTAATCTGGTTACTCCTACACAAGCACACATTTGTCTGTATTATTCTGTTCTTGTGGATACCTTTATAGCTTGAAAGCACTTTAAAATGTTAACCCTACAGGCTGGAAGTCTTGAGGCTGGGTTGTAGGGTTCCAATTCTGTTGTTAAATTACTTAAGCAAACAGCTTAAACTCTTAGAGTCTTTTTTCATCTTTAAAGGGCTTGGACTATATTAAATGACTTACAATGTTTCTTCAAGTATGTACACTGATTAATTTTATAATCCTGTTCCTTCATCAAAGTTCCCAAATTTCACTTCACTTTCTCAGACAGACAGGTAATCTTACTTGTAACTAGTTTATTTTGTAGTAAGATTTGTATGAGGACAAGGCTTATCTACCACCAAGAGGTATTCATATTCTGAAGTACATGTTTAAAGTCATCATCATGTAGTATCAATAACTCCTCAGAGTTATAGCCTGTCTCCTTGAGGTAAAGGACACATTTTTAACAATCCAGGTAAGGATAGTTATAAGACATATGAGGCAGCATCTAGAGATGAGGCAATAATCCCTGTGCCCTTTGAATGTTCTACAGAAGGTCTTTCCTCTCAAAATGCCCTAAAATTGTGATTATATTTAAATCTATAAATCCAACTCTAAAGAAGACCATTACAAGATCATGGGCACCGGTCCTAAACTTGAATATGCTACTATTTCAACACTGGCAACTACATCTGCAGCCCAAATATCGTTTCTGATACCAACCCAATGGATTCTGGTTTTTGCAAAATGTTGTGAGAACCAGGGGTAACACAAGAAGCAAAACTCTACTGCTACTAACTCTGCTTTCAACAACAACCAGCTTCAGAAGAAACAAAGGTCTAGTCTCCCTAGTTAGCTCCTTGAGGGTAGGTGCTGTGCCTTATTCATAAGTCCTCCCATAATTCACACATCACCCGAAACACACAATGCAAAAGTTCAATAAATATCATTTGAATTGACTTATAATCTTTCCTTCACTATTCTATTTTCAAAGTAGAGAGAACATTTTTCCTGAACATCTGAATCCCTGCCTTAAGAAATAAGCAAAAAGGGGCAACTCACTCAGGACCCCTTCTGTCTCTCTCTCAGACCGAAGTTTTCTCTCTCTCAATAAATATATCCTGCTCATAAAAAAGAAAGAAAGAAAGAAAGAAAGAAGCAAAAAGACTTACGGGTAGTTTATTTCTACCTCACAATTAACTACCATGTATTAAAATCAAGATTATAAAATCTATTATTTCCAGTGGTACAAATTATTGGTCTGATGCATGGCAAGCTACATTCACGGTCAGTTGTGTAGGCACTATAAGGAATAGAGCAGATAGTACTTGCTGAGGAGAACCTTGGAGAAACTACTGTACACCAGTGGCTCAATCATTCAGCCATCAGTCCTAAATATACATGGACAACTGAGAACCATCAGACAAATGAGATACCCAGTAGCATAAAGAAAAAACCCTTGGACCTACTGAACTGAGAGGAAACAGATAATTCAGGAAATGAGAGAAAATTTTTCTCCTGCAAAAACTAAGGGTGATCTTCCCACACACTCCCTGAGAGTTACAAAAGAAAGGAAAAAACCTTGCCCTGACTGCACAGGATGCAGCCCACAGAGACTCTCACCCAGGGCTGCAATGAAAGGACATCCCGGGAGGAATTCTAGCCTGTCAGGTCCAGAGAGCAGCACAAACAAACCAAGGGATGGTTCCAAAAGCAATAGAAATCCCATAAAATAGCATGATTAAGAAGCTGGATAAACCTGAGTTTATGGTTAAGGCATAATACTTGTCTGTCAATTAGAAAAAGGGCAAATAACCTCAGGGAATAAAAAAGCAACTTAAGAAAGTCCTGATCCTTATGTAAAACTTTTTTTTTTTTTGGCGGCACCGGGGATTAGAACTCACAACCTTGCACTTGCCAGGCAAGCACTTAGAGCACTGAGCTAGATCCCCAGCCCTGTTTTTTGAGACAGGGTCTCACTATGCCATTCAGGCTGGCCTTGAGCTCACTTTGTAGCCCAGGCTGGTCTCGAACTCACAATAATCCTCCTGTCTCAGCCTCCCAAATGCTGGGATTACAGGCATAAGCCACCACGCCCAGCTTATAAGACATTTTAAAGAATTATTTAAAATCTAAAATTTTAAATTGACTAATTTTTACATTATTTTAAGCAACTGAAATAAGTTCCATAATTTCACAGCTATCACTGAACTTCTCATTTTTGAATCTGCATTTGTCATAAGTTTCATACGTTGTTTGTTCTGTTGTAAGGTCCCAGAATTTGGTAAACAAATTTGTATTCTTTTTTATGATTTGTATAGATTGTGATAATACCTCTCAGTTTTGGTGTTCCCAAAGTCAGTATTTCTTGGCTTTTTAGCCTAATGATCATTTAACATTCATCTCAGTTTCGTAAATAGTTTTGCAGTCACGCTTTTGGTCACCCTTAGATTACAAATAAGCTTTCTGAAGCTCAGTAACTAGCATTACTTCAGTACTCTACATTTTACTCACTAGTAGGATAATTTTTCTTTTTTTAGTACTCTTTGTTATCATGTGGGCACTTGATGATACTGCCAATTGTGTGGTCCATGGGCCAGTGTCCTTATGGAAGTTCCTAACGACTATTAGATGCCCTCCTTGGCATCTGACATTTATTTGAATTACTTACTGTACTGTATTTAAATGTGAATCTACTCCTACAAATAGGATCAGACTGTTTTCATCTATAAATGTGACTCACGCGGTCACTTGGAAACTTTTCTGGGTGGTGGTGGTTTTTGTGCTCTTTGCTACCTGCATACACAGTATCAGAACCTCAAAGCAGTTACTGTTTTGAAGGACACTTGACTAAGTACTGATCTCTGGGGAACAACATTGTTTACACCTCTGAGTGTGCTATGAAGAATCCATTTGTTCTCTGGTTGTAAAACAGAGACACATTCTTTTATTTTGTTTTGTCTTGTTTTCTGGTTTTTGAGACAAGGTCTTGCTATGTAGTTCAGACTGGCCTTGAATTCACTATATGTCCCAGCCAGCCTTGAACTTGAAGGCTCCTCCTGCCTCAGCCTTTCCCATGCTAGGATTACAGGCACCACCACACCCGTCTTTCCACACACATTCTTAATTTTCTAACTGACTTTTATGTGAATTAAATGTTGACACTTTTTCCAATTAAAAAGCTACTTTCATAACTTGCTTCTTAGCCCTTCAAACAGTATTATAACCTATGCCAGAAATCTTTTACTAAAATTACAATCATCTTTTCTAGAATAAATCAGATTTAAAAATATAACCAAGAATCAGTCATAGGAATAGCATAGCATACTGATTAAGACCCCAGGCCCTGAATTCAAACTGCCTGGATTTGAAATCAGGCTCCTTTACTCACTAGTTGGGTGACCATGGGCAAATTGTTCAACTACTCGGTACTCCATTTCCTCTCCTATAAAATGGAGATAATCACTAACATGAGACTGTTATGAGTAGTGACTTAATATTTGTAAAGTACTTTTAACAGATCCTGACACACAGTAAACACAGCGTAAGTGTTCATTAAATTATTAAGAATTGGTAGTTCAGTAGTGGATCTTTGATGTTTGACCACAAAGTAAACAGCCTTCAGAATCTAAAACATATAAATGACTCCTTAACATCAATCATTTCAGGGAGTTATATTCATATTTCAGTGACATCACCACTACTGAAAACATTCCCAAAACTTCTCTTTTGGAACTGCCTTTATGAACAAGATTAAGAACTAAGCAAAAATAAAAAATAAATAATAAAAAAAGAACTAAGCAAAAAGTTCTTGCTCTGTTCACACATTTGTTTCCTAAATTATCCAGCTCTATCACTCTAATTTTATCAGACTTACCCTTTTTAAAAATCCAATTTTTTACATATAACAAAAATGTACTACCACTGCAGATACAATAAGATTGCTTTAAGGTCTAAAAAGTGTTCAGTTTGACTCAAATTATACTGGAAGGATGTATTCACTGTCATTTGAAACTATGTAACTAGAGATACTAAGGCTACAGAAAATTAGCCAATATCAAAAAATATAAAGCTAAAAAATAGAAAAAAAAAGATACATGGCGGCCAAAAACTAAAATAAATATAAACATATGCTCGAATGGTACATGTACAATTTCTGAAGTTGGACTAAAGGCAGATAATTAAGTATTCTCCCCCAGTCTTCCCTTAATACCATGTCTCATATGGATGGAGTATGTGTCTTAAAATTATAACTTTACATTAGATATTATCATGCACTACATGATCTTCAGCTATCTAACAAATGATAACTCACTTAGGTTGAAAACACCCTGTCAAAAATGCCTCATTTACAGGGAAACTGTTTCTTACACAATGGTAAAATCTATTTTACATTGTCTTCTTGTTAAGAAATGTAAAGATGGACTAATGAGGTTGAAAAAGTTCTTCTGGGACCCCCTGTATATAATACAGGCCTTTTTACTGAAAGTCTTCTATTTCTCCCAAAGATAACATCTATGGAATTTTAAACTTTTCAAAGTCAATCATAAATAGGAACTTTTTTAGTCCTAGCAAAATTCTTTTTCCACCTTTACGAACTGCTCAGAGACTTCTGCCAGAAATATAATTTTAAGCTTTAGTAATCAAAATTATCTCAGTATGGTTTTAATAGAATAAAAAATTTTATAAATATGAAAGCAAATCTAAGTTTTAATTGACATAGCTGTATGTCATTCATTTCAAATGCTTCTTATCCAACTTCGATTTCATTTTTGTTTTGCTTTTGTTTTTATATTTTGAGACATGGTCTCAATGCACTTCAGGACAACCTTGAACTCACTGGCCCAGGCTGGTCTGGAACCTGCAGCAATCCTCCTGTCTCAGCCTCCCCAAGTGCTGAGATTACAGGTATGCACCACCATGCCCAGCTCAAACTTCAAATAGCTAAAGATTTTATTTGTTCCTTAAGCCCTCCGATTGTAAGTAAGTCACTTTCATAATAATTCAAAACACAAATCCTGCAACGTCCCACAGCTTCTCCTCATCCTATAACTTAATAGTGCATTTTGTTCCAATAATTTTATTTAGCAAAGTCATTACTCTATCAAGTGCACAAAAAGCACTAGAAGTTATCAGACAAAATAACCTGCCACCCATGAACAACCTTAAGGTATTTTTCTTAACCAGTTCTTTTCTAGGCGAGTTTACTCAAAAACAATTGGATAAATCCGCTACTAGTTTCTAGAATTTGACAAGCCAAACTTTTTGCTTTGCCTTCTAGTTGAGAAGGGAATAAAAATCTCGCAAAAAAAAGGCCAGCACTCCGAGCCTAGAAATATAAATTCTAATCCAAACTAAGGCTCTCACCAACTTGAACCGAATCACTTCACTGCCCGCCACCTAGACTCAATTTTCCCATCCAGCAAGTGGCAATACTGTTATCCGTCACAACTTTAGCGTGATGAGGTTCAAGAGACAGAAATGTGCAAAGGCGCTACAGGAATGGAATGGAATCATTAGTGAAAGCACCTTCACTTTGTTAGCAAAACTTAAGAGGCTCCCTCGTCGCTTGCCAGCCGGGGAAAGAAAAAAAAAAAAAAAAAGGCGAGCACAAGCAACCCGAACCCGTTAGTAACACTTCCCTGAACTCCACTGGGGTGATCAGCAGTTCCGGGAGGAGGGAGTCACCGGAATGTCAATCGGAGCCCAGCGTGGGCTGCGCCTGCTCTCGCCCCCCACGAAAAGGGGCGCTGGGAGATCAAAATCCAAATGGCTCTTAACACTGGCAGCTGCAGGGATTCTGCGGAGTCTGAAGGAGGTGGGCTGGGTGAGCGCTGCCACCTCCGACGGAGCCACTCCTTGCGCCACCAGCGCCCTGGCCCACGGTGCCACGTCCCGGCCTCCGTCCCCACCCCGGGACAGCAGCGCATCTGGAAGCCGCAGTGCTCGCTCCCTCGCAGGCTCCCCTGGCGAACCACACCTCGGACCAGTTCGAGACGGAGACAGTTAGAGCGGCTGGAACAGTTGCCTCCGGACTGGGCGCCCCAGAGCCCAGCCCCGGGCCGGCTGGAGGGGCCTCGCACTCAGCGCCCAGGCCGGGCAGGCTCCCCCGGGGCAGGCCTTAGCGCCGCCGCCCGGCTCGGGCCCCCGGGAGCGGCGCCCCGCCGCAGGCTCACCTCTAATGTGTCAAAAGCTCATGTTCGCCGCCGCTCGACCGACGTGTCTGTTCGGCTGGCCTGGCCAGACCCGCCCAGCCGATCAGCGACGCTTCCCTCTGCAGCCCCAAGCTCCACTCCACGGACCTCCGCGCCAGGCTCCTCCCCGACACGTCAGGAGCTGCCTCGGTGTCCGAGGCCATTCTGTGACGCACGGGGGCGGCTTCCGGAGCATGCGCAGCAGCGCGCGGGCGTGTGGGGTGGGGCAGTGGCGAGGCTGGCGTCACAGGCGGCCGACCGGAGCCCGGCGCGCTGACGTCAGGCCGGCGGCGACTTTCTGCGCAAGCGCCTGCGGTCCCCCATGCTGGTGAGTTTCAGGCCTATGCAGTTTGCAAAACCAGTGCGCCCTATGTATGCCTGGGATCTTGAAGAGGGAAGCAGGCGCTCAAAAAGGAAACATGGAAGAATGGACCGTTGCTTAGGGAGTGGAAACTTAACGAAAGAAAACTGTTTCAAAAAATTTTAGGAGCATTTGCTGTATCATGCACAATACAATTCTGATTTCGGTGCTCATGGGATTGATTTTGTCGGGTTTAGGGACACAATAACAATGTGAAAGACATGCCTCAAGGTGAAATCAGGGTGAGCCTTGGAGGCCTAGTCAGGCTTTTTAGGGAGATAAGAACAATGTAAAATGAATTGTAAGAGGGATACAAATCAATGAAAACCAGAAAAAGGTTTGTAGAAAAAGCTAACACCTTGAGGATATACGGTTGAAAAAAATGATAATAGCAATTCTGGCAATTGTGCTGAACTCTTAGTCTGCATTATTTCATCTTCACAGTGACCCCCATGAGATAGGTTACTCACATTTTACAAATGAGGAAACACACTCAGCAAAATGAAGATGCCCAAGGTCACTCAACTAAGAAGAGGATTCCAGATTCACACCCAGTCTTATTATCAGCCACTTAGGTTTATACCCTTGGTCCATTTGCTCACCACTGACCAAATCAAAAGAGGCCATATACTTTGGTAAAAAGGAAAAGTGGGATCTATTTAAAGCTAATTCTAGGAGACTCGAGCTTGGCTATGCATCTTGCCCTCTGCCTCTTGAAGTCTCATTCATATGCTGCCTCCTCCAGGAAGTTTTCTCTCACATCCAAAGCCCCAAAGTGAGTTCCCCTTCTGAGCCCCAGTAGAGCCATCAGAGTTCACAATATATTACCGAACAGTCTTTTGATCATTGCAGTTTTCAGTCTCCCAAGAAACCAAAATTCAGTTCAGGTACACACTGTCATAATAGCTCTCCAGTAACAGGCATTTAGCAAACACTCACGTAATACGCTTCAATGAAAGTGAAAGAGTGAATTGATGGTTTGGTAGCTAGAACTTCAAATGCAAGACTGATGGGCCTTTCTGGAAAATGTCACAAATACTAAAAGAAAAAAAAAGAGATTTTCACTGGTATAAAACACTCAATGTAGGTGATACCAGGTTGCAAAGGAATTATGATTCATGTTATAGACAGTTATGCCTTTTCTTTAGCCAAATCTTAAACTCTATATTTCCCACTGCAACATTTCTTCTCTCTCTCTCTCTCTCTCTCTCACTCTCCTCTATTTTTTTAGTACTAGGGATGGAACCCAGGGTCTTCACTCTGAGCTGAATCCCCAGCCCCTTTTTATTTTTTCAGACAGGATCTTGTAAAGCTGCTAAATTGCCAGGCTGGACTCCAACTTTCACTCCTCCTGCCTGTCTCTCAGCTTACAGGGATTACTAGCCAGTGCCACCATGCCCAGGTCATCTTTTGTAGTTAAAAACTACTAATAGTATATGCTAAGCAAGCACTCTGCCACCCAGCTTCAGCTCCAGCCTGAGAAGTATTGTTATTTTGTTTGTTTGTTGAGTACTGGGGATCAAACCCAGGTCACTTACCACTGAACTACATCCCCAGCTTCTCTGTGTGTGTGTGTGTGTGTTTTGAAGTAAGGTCTTTCTGAATTGTCTTGGAAAGAGTTGAACTTCCTGCCTCAGCCTCCTGCCTCAGCCTCCCTCAGTACTGGGATCAATGCGAGTTTGAGGCCTTCATTGGCTATACAGTAAGTTTAAGGTCAGCCTGAACTACTTAGTAAGACTCTAGCTCAAAAAAAGTAAAAAAAAAAAAAAGGGCTGGGGATCTAGCTCGGTGGCCTAAGTGCCTGCCTGGTAAGTGCGAGATCATGAGTTCAATCTCTGGTACCGCCAAAAAAACAAAAAAAAAAAAGTAAAGAAAGAAAAGAGGTACAGACAACTTAAAGAGAGAAACATATTTTACTATTTCATCATAGTGCCTGGCGTAGAGTAGGCATTCAGTAAATGTTGATTGGCTGAATGACTAACTGGCTGATGTACACAATACCAGAGTTTTCAGCTAAATGATAAGTTCTCCCTTCTGAATTTTTGTGGGGTTGTTTGTTTGTTTATTTGTTTGTTTGTTTTCAGTATGAGAGCTCGAACTGAGCTATATCGCCAGAACTTATTTTATTTTATTTTATTTTTTGCAGCACCGGGGATTGAACTCAACCTTGCACTTGCCAGGCAGGCGCTTAGTCCGCTGAGCTAGATCCCTGGCCCTTGTCTTTTTGAGACAGGGTCTCACTATGCTGTTCAGGCTGGCCTTGAGCTCACTTTGTAGCCCAGGGCTGATCTGGAACTCACAATGATCCTCCTGTCTCAGCCTCCCAAGTGCTGAGATTACAGGCATGAGCCAACACGCCCTGCCCTTTATTATTTTTTACTTTGAGACAGGGTTCCACTAGGTCACTACATTGCCAAGGCTGAGCTCAAACTTGAGATGCTTCTGCCTCAGCCTCCCAGAGTGCTGGGATTATAGGTGTGCACCACCACCCTTCCAGTTTTGAATAGTATCCAGTTCATGTTTGATTCAGAAATGCCCACTCCTAGTTGATCCCAGACCCTTGGCTCCTAGAGTATTTCTGTAACACCCCAAAGGGAAAGAAAGTTGCGCCTCTTGTCCTTGTTGCATTCTCAGTACCTTCTTGAGTAAATGGCAACTACCAACTACCAAAACAGTTCAGGCTCCCAAACCCCAGCTCTTCCATCAGAATTTTCCCCCTTGGTTTCAAATTCCAGTAAGCTAGGGCAGGGGATATAGCTCAGCAGCACAGCACCTGCCTGGCAGGAAGTTGTGAGCTTAATTGCTGGTACCCAAAAAAAAAAAAAAAAAACTCCAGTAGGCTGCAATTCAACAAAAGGACAGGAGTTATTGGGGATGAATTTGCTATGTGGTGTTTTAGGTTCCAGGACCCCCACATCCCCACACCTTTTCCGTTGTCTGTCCTCAAATGCCACCTGCTGTGGCCTGTGGTCCCCTTACCAGGAGGTATTTCACCCTTTGCAGACTCCAAGTATAGCCTGCTGAAAGGTGACTATTAGAGGTGAGAAGAGGACATTTTAGTTTAAGGCCACCAATTTGGTTTAAGGCCCCAATCACTGATACCAGGAAGGAAAGAGCTCTTACCCTTATCCAGGGTAAACTGAGGCCATTAGCGTTTCTCTCCAGTCTTTACTCTCTATTGATGGAACCTGATATCCTGCCATGTATATGCCCACAAATCCCCTGGAGCTTGTCCTAATTTCTTCTTCGGCAGCCTACCTGACCTGTGGATCTCCTCCAGCCCCGGAACCTCGTGCTCTTCCTGGCGTCAGAGCCTCCGTTCTCCCCAGCTTCTATCTTCACTGTCAGCCCTGGCTCCTACCCAGCCCCTTGATGGTCACTACCCACACCCCAGAGCTGCCTCCCCAGGAAAAGATGGCACAACACTGTTAATTGCTAATTTGGTGAACACCTGGCAACCTCGAGCATTGTTGACATCACACCTATATAAACAGTATGACTGTCCCTGGAGAAAAATGGTATCTGCTCACATTCCTTTACACAGACAAGGCGGCTCTGGGTGTACCTGCTCCCAAACCACACTGATGAAGTCTGAGAAGAAATAGAGTGTTTCTCACCAGCCTGAGCTGATAGCATCAGGCAATTTCAGCTTAATTCCCATTAGGGAAAAGGCAATGAGTCAAAGTTACTGAGACCAAAAGATCATGTATTAAACCATTCAGCAAATATTTATGAGCACCTAGCACTGTTCTTAGCTCCAGGGATAAAGCAATTAACAAAAGAAGCCAAATCCCTTTCTTCCTAGAGATTTTCTTTCTTTCTTTCTTTCTTTCTTTCTTTCTTTCTTTCTTTCTTTCTTCCTTTCTTCCTTTCTTCCTTTCTTCCTTTCTTCCTTTCTTCCTTTCTTTTTCTTTCTCTTTTTTTTTTCTTTGAGACAAAGTCTTACTATTGTTCAGGCTGGCCTTGAACACACTGTGTAGACCAGGCTGGCCTCAAACTAGCAGTGGATTTTTCTGTCTCAGCCTCCCACATGCTGGGATTACTGGTGTGTACCACCACACCTAGCTCTTCCTGGAGGTTTTCTAACAATGAAAGGAAAGAAGAGAGATAGACAATAGACACAGAAACTTGAATATGTTCTGTAGTAATAAATACTAATGAAAAAAAGTCTTTTTAATATTTTGCACTTAAGGTGTTAGCAGCCATGACTTACTTATCTCTAGCCCCACCAAGACATGTAGTAAGTACTTAACATTTGTTGAATGAATAAAAAACTTTCAATGTTTTTAAGTTATGAATCATTTTCACTGTTCTCCCCTGCTACTTTCTTGCTCCTTTTTCATTCTTTCAGCAAATAACTTCTATAATTTAGAATTCTAATAATCTCTCATTTAAAAATGCACAAGAATTGACAAAAAATATAGGTGGCTAACAAACCTGTGAATCACATTCCACCTTGACCCTGATCAAAAATATTCAAAGTAAAAGAGGAAATAAGTAAGT
>RJWT010024234.1:0-16534 GCA_004365215.1 Cuniculus paca | reverse complement strand
AAATGAGACAAGGCTGGAATTTGAAGTACAAAACAGAATATCTCCTAATGCTCTATTATTTCTTTTAAAGTCAGATTCTTTTAATTTCTGGAACATGGTCTGAAAGCAAAATAAGAGAAAAAGTAAACATTTTTCATCATAGGATGTACTTTTATTACAAATGGACTTAGGAAAGAAATAAGAATCTGCAGAAGGTTATTTAGTCATTTATTTGTTCAGTGGCAACTAAAGAAACACATGTTCTAGCAATTTCTCCATCGCTGGATACTTTCTTGTTTTCCATTTAAGTAGATGATGTTACAGCAATATGTTATCCAAACTCCCCACGACACTGAAAACACATCTATTAATTATGCCAGGACCATCCAAGGACTACCCTGGGTCAACTGCAATGATCAGGGAGAAAATATCATCATCTTGATTTTGAGAAATATAGTCATTTTATAGTAAGATTCATCTAAAAGCCTTTACATTTTCTATTTAAGTATGCATGTGTGTGTGTGCGTATTAAGCCCAGCTACCATTTGGAAGCAATGAGCCAGTTATGAAAGATTACGTGGCTGTAGGAAGGCACTGCTGACTGAGACTGCACCAGAGCTCTTCAGATGATGCACGTGACATTCCTCCTAGAAAGGCACATAATCTTCAAGGGGACAAGTGAGTAGTCTTCATTTTTTTCCTACCTTCAACCAAGATAATATATGAAGAAAGGGAGACTTCTTTCCTCAAGAGAGGTCAATTTTCCCCAGTTTTACATTGCTAATGCAGACTATAATTTTCAAAAAGAATAAAACTGGGTTTCAGCTCAATAATAACTCTCAAGTACAACTTGCCTTTTTGGGAGGAAATAAAAAAAAAGTACTTCCTAGGGGTATGTGATCTGAAGGGGATGATTCTCAAATCATACATCTTCTACTTCCTTACATGTACTTGTCTCTAGATTGAACAATAAAACTTTAGCAGGAAAGCAAGTCTTTTGCTGTAACTGCATTGGCTGGTGATAATATTTGATTTTATTTTTAAATCTAGAGTATACCATTAAGCAAAGTGTTCATTTAGAGCAAAGAAATATTTTAGAAAAGCATTGAGTATAGAGATGCTCCTTGTCTCAATAAAATTAAACTAAATTTATAAAAGAGCAACAGGATCCCCATAAGTCAAGCATTTTTCAGAATAGCCCATTAAGAATCCTCTTTTCATTTTTGGCATAGATTTATGTAGAATTGAAATGCAAGTAGAATTGTAATTGTGTTTATGTAGATGTGCATGTGTGTTTGTATACATAAGGAATGTATGTATGTACTTACATTTTTATATAACTTGGAATATTAGTATCTATGTAGTCTTTATATGGAGAGAATGTAGATTGAGCCCTGGAAAATTAATTTTGTGGTAAATAATAGACAATGGAGAAAAAACAGAAAGTTTTTCTTTATGAAGTTATAATTATCACCTATTTGTACACTGTTGGTTAAAATCAGGCTTACTATAATGGTTCAATTATTAACATATAGTGATCTTTATACTTATGAGTCATTCTTCTTTCATAAAATACTTTTTTATATTAACTTTATGTAATGTTGAATTGAAAAGCTCCTTCAAGTAATACCCTAAGACAAAGCAGTGTTTCAAGTGATGCATGCTGGCCTCTCTTCAGTGGTTGATAGTGGAAGTATAACATTTCAGAAGTTGGGTAATAGGTTCCATTCTTCTTTGGCTGAAAAATTTATTGTAGTTTTCAGAAATCTTAAAATGTTAATTTTGTCGTGTAATTATTCTCTCTCTCTCTTTGTTCAGTTGGGTGTACCAAGGATAATGCAAAATAAGAATCTAAGTAAAGGTCTCCCGTACTACGATAGTTAACATATGGGAGATCACTTAGTCACGAAACATTCAGTTTGTGCCTGGAGCTGTGATTTCTCTTATATTTTCATATGATCCAGAAAGGAGCAAACTGGGTGTGTCTGTGCATGAGTCTAATTGTGGCACTCTGAGAGGCTGAGGCAGAAGGATGATTAGTTTAAACCAAAGCCTGGGTAATCTCTAGTGCAACACTACAAAATAAATAAGGAGAAGCAGTAGTAGCTTTTTAAGCTCCAGTTACTTAGTAACAAGATCCATGTGTAGCATTTAATTGCTAATGTGTATGTGTGGGTGCAGTGGATGAGTACTCATAACGAAAAATTATTCAGAATAAAGGCATTTGTTGTCTAGAGAAAAGTTCTGATTTATTCTCTCTCTCTCTCTCTCTCTCTCTCTCTCTCTCTCTCCCTGCCCCCCATTGTTATGACAGCAATGTCAAAGAGGCAAATTAAAATGAATTAAGATTGCACTTTTTTTTTCTTTTTTGGTACCAGGGTTCAAACTCATGACCTTGCACTTGCCAGGCTTGCATCACTGAGCTAAATCCCCTACCCAGATTGTGCTGTTTTAAGCAATGAGAAATGACATAAAATTAAATATCCAAGCTCCTCTTGCTATTTGATAAGAGCATTTCCAGTCTCAGAGAATGTCCACGTCCCTTTAGATTCCTTTATTGAAATTCCTGATATTGTTGTCCCTTGTAGCTGATTTTCCTTTTTGAATATTACATGATGTCTTTCTTCATCATTTGCCACCTAAAGAGGTGATTTAGGTGTGTTATTTTCAGCTTTTGAGTTCTGTCCATGTGAATGGAAAGGTGTGGTGTAGTTAGTAAGCAAAATTCCTGAGAATTCAGGAGAAGGGGTGAGATGAGCAAGTGTAGATTCTCATCTCTGATCCTTTCCCTCAGATGTGTGATCTCTTGCGAGCCACCTTTAAGACCTCATAATCTGAATTTGCTCATGTGCTGATAGACATACTTCATGAGGAGTAAGAAATAAATTAGATGATGTTCACAAGTCCTCACCATAATATCTGAAACATGCAAACTGTTCAGTTAGCTCACATGATTCATAGTGAAAGGTGTACAGCTTTGACAGCCAGAAACTGTGACTCACACCTGGTGCTTCTCTGGTCTCCTAGCTGCCCCGGAATCAGCAGTCTTCACAGGTGATGCAATGAGCACACTCTTCTGTTCCCCTGTCTTCTGCCTAATTTTACTCAGACCCTCAAGACCACTGCTTTGGAAAGACTGAGGAAAGAGGAACTGGAGGTGACGTGTAAAGGAAAAGCTTTTCTTTTGAAACACTCTTGAGGTATGAGTTCTACCATTATGACTCAGACGCCATAATGCCTATCGTCCTGTCCTCTCAGCATCCTCTGCCCTGCTTTTCGTCACCAGCGTCCTTAGGACAGCTGCTCCAGTCACCACATGCGAGGATCGTCCCTGAGCTTTCCTCCGCAGCACAGATGGATCTTCAGGCCCTCCCCTGCTCAGCACCACGGCGGCTCTGTACTCCGGCGGGAAGCTCCCTGCGGTTTTGTCCCTAGAAGAGTTCTGTCACTGAAAAATTTATCTTCTGATCACAGTGGTTTCTGCCCAACTTGAACCTCGGACCAAAAACATATAAAATTGATTCTCTGTATTTACCAGTTTCCTGCTTCAAGCTGATAAGCAGCATACTGAGGAATTAATTTCAGAAAGAGCAGCGTGTAAACATTGTAAATCTGATGCAGTAACGCGAACATGCTTATCATCCTCCCTGACTTCACCGCGCTCTCCTGAGAGAAACATTGTTGTGTTAATTTCAGCTGCAGGTATCAGTCTGGCTCAAAACAGACGCTTGTTTCTCAAACAAAACCTCTTCACTCACAACTAACTAAGGATATTCCCAGATAGCCTCGTTGTCTTTAGTACCAGACAAACTCAGTGAATTTTGTGATCTAATCGGAATCATCTCCTAGTCCTGAACTGTGAAAGAATAAGGCTGAATTGCAATCTTTCAAGACTTAACATCATCTTCTGTTTCTATTAATGTTCTGAATCACCTAAAATGGCTCACACATTTGTTTTTCCCAGTCTACTTTCGATAATCTATTTTATTTTCATTGAAATAAGATTCCTTTATAATAATTCATTTTCAAGAAATGAATTGCAATCGATTTCGAGAGTAAACACTGACAGGATACGCTTAAAGCCGAGTAGTTGATTAACGATATTCTGTATTTATATAGAAATAATATGCATTTGCTGTTTCCATCATTATAAATAATGTTTTTTGCTTATTTTTATTATCCTCACTGTAACATTTGCAGTAGATTTCGAGTTCCAGAATCTCCATTAACTGCAAAGTCACCAGCCCAATTCCTTCTACCAAGAGCTGAAAATCTCTTCTAATCTATTCTTCTAGTCTTCTCAGTGATGTCTAACAGCCCCCTTAACCTCAAAGAGTTTAAAACAGAATTCACGATCATGTCCCATCTTCCGTTATCTATGCTACTTCTTATCCTGATGAATAATATCATCCACACAGTTACTGAAAGCACTGTCTAGGATGTCAATGAAGTCACCATGGGCTTCTGATTCTAAAGGTGAAGGAACTACTGAATTCATTACTTTCACTCGCACAGGTAAAGACCTTGATGAAGCTCCCATCATATTTGTCCTGTACATGGCATTCACTCAATTGACTCTAATCTTGTCGTTTAACTTTGTCTCCTATATTAAAAACAATGATCTCTCTGAAAACAGTTTGTGAAAACTGACCTCATATGAACAATGCAAAAAAATTGCTTTTTCCAGAATATCTCCAAAAAATGTCAATCAGACATAACTTGACATAGTAAGACATTTTAACATATTTTGCCAGTGATAGGAACATATTGGAGGTTTTTCAAAAGATCTTCCACACTCAGGATAGAGGACTGTTTGAATTAGAGGTGAAAGAAAATAAAGAGAAGACAAGTAGTTCAGGAGCTCAGATATCAGGTAAGGACACTCATGATATGTTTCTGAGTTTGACACATGGTAATGACATAATTGGAATTGATTTTGTTCATTTGAACTGCTATAACAAAAATACAACAGTGTGAGTGGCTGTCAAATAATAGAAATTTAATTTTCACAGTTCCGGGGGATGGAAAGTCAGTTATCAGGGTGTTAGCAGATTCAGTGTCTGGTGAGTGTCTATTTTGAGATGGCATCTTCTAGCTGTGCCTTCCCATGGTCAAAGAAGAGATCCAGTTCCTCAGGGTCTCTTTCATGAGGTCGTTAATCCTAATCGTGAGGGCCCCATCCTCATAATGTCATCACCCCCCAATAACCCACATTCTAGTACTATCTCAACGGTGATTGGGATTCAACTTGTGAATTTTGAGTGGGGGAACAAAAAAACATTGAGGCAATAGCAGTGGTGAACACACAGCTATTCAAGAAGAATGACAAAAACTAATTGACTACAGAATCTTGGATAAAAACATTATATCTGACATTATCTGAAGTAAAGTTATTAGAAAAAAGTCAATCTTTGAAAGAACTCTACAAATATAAAAAACTTTAAAAAGAGAAAAAGCAGTGGTTATTGTAGTGACTTTTATTTTAAAAATACTGTGACAATATCATCTAATGTAATTTCTTATGCAATGTAAAAAAAAGCTATTGTATATGTTTTTAAAAATTAGAATAAACTCAGGACAGAATGATATTCAAAGAGAAATAATTTGAAAGGTATAATGAATGGGACATTCAATAAAACCACACTCTCAGAAAGTCTAAACAAATTTAATATCATTTCATTTAAAAATTAATGTCTCCGATTAAGATGAAAATTTTACAGAGTATTGAGCAATTGATATCCCTTTGGGTTTAGAATATATTAAGGAGTTTGAATGTAGGAATTATTGGAAGTTTGCTAAGAAAGTAGAGAACTAAAAATGGATAATAATAGATCCTAGAAGGAATGGCAGTAGGTAGTAGAATTTTAATTATTTGTGTTTACATAAACTTTGTTTTATTGCTTGGATAATTTGAAAAATTGAAATCTGTCTAATTAGTATGATAAGCAACAGTAGAGGGTAAAATTCAAAGACATAGGGGTCACAGGCATAACTGAATAAGAGATCAGGTAAACAGAATCAGAGAAAGGTAGATACATTAGTCCTGGAGAATAAGGTGAAGGGGAGGCTGCAGTCATTTAATCATCTGTTGTTGCATAATTGAAGAAAAGACACGTGGAGATGCTTCCAAGAGTGGAGAGTTGTATAAAGCTGGGAGTAGGTTTCTGTTTGATGCCTTTTCACCTGCAGGGAAAAAGTGAGGTCATAGTTTGACCCTTGCTCTAGCTCTGCATCAGTGTGAAGGTCACCTCTTCCTGACTTCCTCAAAAATGGGTCTGTGAGTCCTAGGCTGTAGGAATTGGAAAGAATGAATCAGTAGAACAAGTGAGATCAAGAGCTTCCCAATGCCTCTGTCCATCTTTAGAAAACGGACGCTAAGTTACTACATTAATTAATACAACAAGTATCTATTAAAAGTCTGTGTCAGATACTGTGACTATTCCTTGGATTTACAAAGAATAAAGAAACTTTGATGATTTCAGCATCCAGTAAAAAAGGCGACAAGTTAAGGAAAACACTAAATAGTTGCATTAATTGAAAAAACATTGCATTTCCATGAATTATGAATAGAGATAGCAATATTGTGATCTACTGAATTATGGCAACTTTAAATGTTTTTAATGATGGAAACTTTATACACTGTTCTTTTCAAAGCTCTGGATTACATAAAGCTACATCTGAAAGAAAAGTGTAGGGTTTCAAAAGCTAAAACTTTTATTTCTCCTCTTGGTCTCAACACACAACAACTGACAATACCATATGAACACTAAATCTATAAGGACTCCAAAAGATACTAACATCCATCAAGTTAATAACCCCAATCACAAAGGGAAATCATGTAACATATGTACTGTTCTGTGCTTAAAGGATAGGTTGCAGCTTGGAACTGATAAACTTAGACTCAGTCCCAGGTTCTGAGAAATGTGCCTCAGTAGTAAGTTTCTTTCAAAGTAGGACAAGAGCCAACAGAAAATAGCAAATGAGATTTTAAAACTAAAATTTTGCAAGGCAATAAAAATGTTTTATGATGGATCACTAGTATGAAATATAAGAAACTCAACATTCAAGAAACTACTCTACAGAGACCCGATGTAATTTTTCAAAATAATTGTAGATGAGAGGCTCTTTCATTTGGCAAACTTCCAACAATTGGAACTCTTATATCTCTACTTTACAAGAAAGGTAGGATACAAATGGATAAATGTTTAGATTTGTGTTACCAAGAGCAAAAGAGAAGGCTGAGAAATTTAATAATACCATTACATACAAGGTTTGAAATTGTCTCTGATAGCACTTTAATGCTAATCAGGAAATAAGTTTTGAATTTCATTGTGTATTGTGCATGAGGCAGAATATAGAAAATTAAAGAGTTAGGAAATCAGTCACACAGTACTTTGAAGAGATTCTAAACCATCTGCAGTATGTCATATGTTAAAACTCCACTCGAGTTTTAGTTACTAAGCTAAAAAAAAGGCACGATGTTGACCCAGCTGTTAACACTTTTAAACCTGTACTCAAATATACAGCACCAACTGCTCTCCTGCTGATTAATGTGTTTGTAAAAGGATTATTGTTATGTCAGTACACTGTATGACTCAATAAATGCTAGCTACTGTTTTCAGGATTGAATTAAGTGGGGCAGTAGCAAAGATTTTTGCAAAACTATTAATTTTCATATTCCTTCAAGACACAAATATCCTGAGAGGATTCTTGCCCTGGAAATAAATTCAGCTGAAATTTTTATTTATTCTCTTCTTTGTTTTTTTAGAAAAGATAAACACAGTTTGCATTGTATCAGGAACTATGGGTTATAATTCTTTCAGGTATATAGTTTTCATGACTCCACATTAGACAAGAGTATATACAGGTGGGATAGTCTTGAAAATAAAATGAAGAATGCAATGATTTCCATATGCATTGCATGTTAAAATATATTTTACCATTTTAAATTCATACTCAAACCTGTGGATAAGAAAATATGTAAAACTACATCCAAATGGGAAATTTGATGAATGCTAAAATAATATTGTATTTTCTAAAGAAATTTTAAAGATAAAATTTTAATGTTGCATGAATATGTTTAATACTAAAATTAAGAATAAACTCTTTTTTAAAATTCGACTACCATAAGTCCAAATCTATTTGCCAATTAAATTAGCATAAAAGAGAAACCAATAAAATTCTAATTAGCACTACTGACACTATTTGATGGAAGATACTACTTTATAAAATAAAGTATTGATTTTGACTGTAATAGCAGTAAGATGCAATAGCTTGCTTGATAACTACTTGATTTTTTTTTTGTTTGTTTGTTTTTAGAGACAGGGTCTCCCTATGTAGTTCAGACTGCCCTTGCACTTACTGTGTAGCCTCAGCTGGCCTCGAACTCAGCCTTAGCCTCCCAAGGGCAGGGTTTACAGGTATGCACTACCACTCCCAGCTCTATATCTACCTGATTCTTTGTAATCATGAACCAAAATCTTAGTCATTATTTAGAAAATTATCATTGTATCTTTCTCTTTTAAAACAAAATGTAGCTTGTTTTTAAAAATTCATTTATTTTATTATTTAAGCATTATTGTATTATTTTACTGTTTTATTGATAAATCATCTTTGAAACCATAAACACTTAATTGTAGATTTTGCATATTATTAACAACCTGATACAAATACAGATATTACCCATTTAACCAGCTACCTGTTAAACAACTGGACTTATGACCAGGGTAAGCTGTTTGGACATATGCTCTACTGCCGGGACTTAAGACTTGTCTCTGTCTCTCTGTCTCTGTCTCTGTCTCTCTCTCTCTCTTTTTGTATAGTTCAGTATACCTTTTTTTATGCAATCTCAATGTCTTATTTTGTACAGTACACATTGTTTATACAGTGCTGTGATTTTTTTACTGATTATACTGTACTGTATAGCTTTATGTTCTGTTTTATTTTATGCTATCATACTGCATGCAAGAGTTTTGCAAATAAAAGCAAAGTCATCCAGGTAGAGTTTCCTTTGATCATTTCTTTGTTTTGAATGTTGCAATGTAACATTCTACAGCAAGTCTCCAATTTATGAAAGAGTTCCATTCTGGGAGAATTGTTTGTAAATCAAATTTATTCTTAAACTGACACAGTTAATCTTGTAGTGTAATTTTCATTTGTCCACCAATTCATAGGAACTCAGTCATTGAAGGAGGAAAATCTCTAAATACATTCAGAATATCTGAACCATGTCAATTCAGTCACAATAATTGCTCACAAATATTGCTATGCATTCTATTGTGTGTCTGGCTGTGACTTAATTTTTTACCTTCTCTGTGAGAATTATGAAGACTTTGTATATTCTCCTATAACGTCTTGTGGTCAGCTTGGAACCAAACTATTAAAAGAAAATACAAAAATTTGTTACCACACATGGCTAAGAGAGCTTTGTCCATATGATTAAAACCTTGAGAGGAAGACATTTTTACAGATTTTTCCAAATGTGCTCAATCTGTTATGTGAGTTCTTGAAAGTTGATCACTTTTTCCAACAGAGACTGGGAAGAGATGTAACAGAAAGGGACTCAACCTGCCAATGTTAACTTTGAATTTGAAATAAGGAACTTATGCTAAGGATACTGTTGGCCCAGGTATTGAGAACAGCACAGAGGCATCTACCAGAAGGGAAGTTCTAAAAAGGAACTCGCCCCTTGCCAAAAGTTTGACCTGCCCTGGGAGTTCCTCATTAAGACTCTTTGCCTACAGAAATGTAACATAATAAATTAAAATATTTCAAGGAACAAAGTTTTTGATATTAGCCAAAAGAAAACTGCATTTATTGCAAAATATGAATAAAATGTCTATTATTAGATTGTATGAAACAGTGGTGATATAATTGAATATCTAAGTGACATGTGATGTGATTATTGCTAACATCTGGAAATAAGTGGCACAATGAACTATGCAACAGTCTTGAAAAGAGACCTTTAAATCAAGGAGATGATGCATATCTAGATGATATGTACCTAAGTAAATTGTAGTGAATGACTACACATTACTAAGGGCAACAAGTGAGGACAGGATGAAGTAGGGGATCAATTAAGAACAACACCAGTCATGAGTGATTGTGCCTGCCAATAATCCCAGCACTGAGGAGGCTGAGGGAAGAGGATCACATGTTTGAACCTAGTCCGGGCAACTTAGTAACTTAGCGAGACAGTTTCTCAATATATAAAAGCAAAACAAAACAAAGCAAACAAAAAATAAAAAGTCCCAGAAAACAACAACAAAAAATCTAAAACAAAATCACAAATGAGGGGTGTATGGTTGGGGACTGGGGTGTGGAATGGAGCTCTGTCAAGGCCCTGGGTTCAACTCAGTGCTTCCACAGTTTAATAACAAATAAAAATACTACAAAAAAAGAAAGAAAGAGAAAGAAAGAAAGAAAGAAAGAAAGAAAGAAAGAAAGAGAAAGAAAGAAAGAGAAAAGAAAGAAAGAAGGAAAGAAAGAAAGAAAGAAAGAAAGAAAGAAAGAAAGAAAGAAAGAAAGAAGAGAAAATGAAAAGAAAAATACTGTGAGCCTGATGTGGCATTTTGGGAGGCTGAGGCAGGAGGATTGCAAGTTTGAACTTACCTCAGGTAACTTGCAACTTGGGGATTCAGTGAAACTCTATCTCAAAATTTAAGAGAACCTCCCTTCCCTTCCAAAAAAAGCATGTAAAAACAAGCCATGAGGTAGAATTGAGAATTTCTATTGTGGGACTGTGTTTTCAGCAAAGGGTAACATCTACAGCTAAGCAGTTTATACTGGGGTTATAGGGTCACTTTTTTTTTTTTTTGTAACAGAAATCAAACTCAGGACCTCATGCTTGACAGGCAGACACTGTGCCATTGAGCTATATCCCCAGTTTGGGTCTCTTTCAAGGTAGTAATGACAGTAACATTTGATTCATTAGTAAAAACTGGCAAATACTTTTAATGTAGTAATGTAATACTGGGGGATTTTGTTTCTCATGAAGCCAGAAAAGAATTTTATTATTAAGTAAGGCTTCTAAATTATCAAATCTTATGTTTCAGTTTATCTCCTTTCCTACAGTTCTATTTTCTGCTGTTATTAAAATTTGTTTAAAACACTTAGTAGCTTGAAATGCAAGCTATTTTTAATCTTTGGCTCAAAAAGAGATTACTATAGCTGTGAAAAAAATTATACTAGCCTTAAGTTTGTAACACCAAATTTATATCCCGTTTAGAATGGCTGAAGAACACTTCTCTAATAAAAGAAGGTCTCAAGTCAAATGCTACACAGTTTGATCTGTGTGCATTATTTCTCAGTGAGGTCACAGTAGGACAGAGAGCAGAGATGAACACTTAAGATTCAGTGCACTGAAGAGAGGCACTGCACATGGGTGGGGAGGGTACAAACTGAAAAAAAGCCTCGATCCTTTGATTCCAGAGAACCAAGCACACTCAGGACTTCTGAGAACTGACTATGTTCTATATTTCTTGACCTCAGTGGGGCCCACCCAGTGTTCAACTCGGAATTATTTGTTCAGGTGACAAATGTTGTTTCACCATTTCTTCTAATAAAGAAGAAAAACAGTGAAAAAAATATCCTTCTCCTCTGAAAATCCTATTTTTCCCCCCAGGACTGAGAATTGGACCTAGGGTCTTCATATTGAGCTACATACCCTTCTCTTATTTATTTAATTTTATTTTGAGAAAGGGTCTCACTAAGTCCCTGTTACTCAGGGATTGCATTTGTAATCTTCCAGTCTCAGCCTCTCAAAGCGCTGAGATTACAGGCCTGTGCCATCAAACCTGACTCAGAGTTCTGCAGTTTTGAATAGAAACAAGAATATGTGCGTAATTCATGGAAAATACCGTGATGGAGTATAGATGGAGTCGAAGAACGCAGGGAGTTCATTGTGGTGATTGAAATGTGAAGCTATAGCTCTTATCTCCCCTGGGGACAGGTGGCTATGTAAAAGAAAGAAAAGCCACCAGGGGAAAACGAAAATCTAGGTCTGCTTGGACCACAGTCTCCTTTTTACCTTTTGCATCTTGAGCACCTTAAGTTCTCTTTGTGTTGGCTTCTTCATGTGTACAAAGTACCTGTATCATCAAACTCTGTTCTATGGACCCAAGTTTTTGCAGAGGAGCATCACAGGTCACTACAGGCAAAGAGCTGAGGGAAGACACATTGGATCTTACTTCAAACAGAGAAGTTTCACCAGTATTTGCTTACTGAGGTACATTTATTTATTTCTTAAAAGAAAAAAAAAGTTGTTTACTTTTAAAACAATAACAAATTGGATAAAACACAGGAAAACTTCATTTTGTTTAAGGAATGTTCCAGATATAATATTTTG
This sequence comes from Cuniculus paca, assembly GCA_004365215.1. Lineage (NCBI taxonomy): Eukaryota > Metazoa > Chordata > Mammalia > Rodentia > Cuniculidae > Cuniculus > Cuniculus paca. The sequence goes on along the minus strand of RJWT010024234.1, from coordinate 4,209 downwards.
TGATGCAGAGTTGATTTTTGTTGTTCTTTTGTTGTTGTTGTTGTTCATTTGTTTTGCATTCCTTTTACAATTCCACTTTTCTCCCCATAATAGATTCTAGTGGAAATAGGAGTACTCAGTAAGATTCAATTTCCACTTCTTCTTTTTATTTTATTTTTTTTCTTCAGGCAAAACTGGAAATAGCTATAGGGAATGGAATTGACAGAAGCTAATCATATTTTCGATAACCAAGAATTTCTAAATTTCACTTCTAACCATTTCAGGTAAAAGATTCTAAGCAGAAATGAAGGATTATATTGCACAGTATAATCTTAGTTCATCTGAAAGAATGCCATTTTACATTTCTGGACACCAGTTTATCCTTTTTTTCTCTTTCTAGGTTTATGATTACCACTTTTTTTTTTATCATTACACTGTTCATTAACATTTTCATAAAAATATAGCCCTGGAAAGAGACAGATATGTAATAAGTCTATCTAATGTTGTATATAATGATATTATAAATTTCTCCTGAAAATTAGGGTCAAAGAAGGGTTGAAAGGGCCGGGGAACTAGCTCAGCGGCCCAAGCATCTGCCTGGAAAGCGCGAGGTCATGAGTTCAATTCCTGGTGCCGCAAAAAAAAAAAAAAAAAGAAGGGTTGAAATTACAAGCTAATAAAACATAGGGGTTGTCATCTTCTTTTGTTGGTGCTCTGCTACTATTCAGCCAGTTGATCAAGAATAAGTGAGGGTCTGCCTTCAAATAAGGATGCCTGAAATTATAGGTTTAGACATAATCGATTGTAAAGTCTAGTCATACACACACTACTAACTTGTAGTTATAACAAAGATATTTTTGCTTATTCAAAGAATATGCCATTTCCTTGCAGTCAGTCACCATTTATTTAGTTGCTAAGCAGTTGAGAATATGAGGACATAAAGTAAAAGAAATAGTATTTTGCCTTCAAAGATATTAAAAAAGAAAAAAGAACAGAAAGTGAGAGAGAGAGAGGAAGAATTAATGAATGTAGTCACATGATCTATAGTCCAAAATACAGAATGTTCTTATTTATAAATGATTGATTTGGTCAAAGAATTCATGAACTACCTGAGATTAGGCTCTCTAAGGAACAAAATAAAGAATTTAAAATATTATTTAGAATTGTCTATTGAACATATTTTGCTCTACTGGGAAACTTCTAAGTTTTTTTTTCCATTTTAATGCAATATTTATTAAAAATTACATGAAATATGCACCTGAAAAGTCTGTCCTCTCATCTCACTCTTCTTTCTGGGAGATGATTTTAAGTTGCACATCTCAGTGGTTTTCCTAGAAACTGTATATTATGGTCTCACACCTCCGATGACCCCATCTTCTTCCTTTGAGGCCTCTGAGAAAGCTACTAGTCAATTGTATCACAACATTCAAATGTACAACTCATTCTTCTCATGAGACCTGGATGATCTTTATTTGCATTATTTTTTTTTAATTAGAGATCCACTAATAAGTGATGTTATCAAAGATAAGACCAGCAAGCAAGCACTACTCCTTTATTTACTTGTGCTTAATCAACTTTCTGTTCCTGAAATTCTGATCATCCACAAGACAGGACATGTGGCTGAAATCCGGGTGGAGGAGTTGGTTTCTTCAGCTGTTGTTTATACATAACAGAGACAGCCATTCTGTCTAACCATGCAAATGAAGGAATCCTGCAGTGAGGAGGCTGGTGCGCCATTCCTCAAGGTGCAGAGTTCAAGACCTTGGCATAAAATACCTTTGCTCTTGCCTGTAAGAGAAACTTTTCCAGCTCCAATGCCTTCCTAGGCTCTAGTTCTCCTCATGTGCCTGCAGCTGTGAAAAGCACACCCACAGGTGCTGTATCTTCTGGATCAAGGCTCCTTTTAGTGCTACTTGGAATCATTTCTGGGTTCTTTTACTTTTACAGCACCAATTTAAAAACTGCTCTTTGGAAACTCCAATTCCATTCTCTGTCATCTGTTTCTTAAGTAAAACTGCAATGGAATTGGAAATTGTTTTACAATTTAAGCAGGGCTTTGTAGGAGTTTCCAATCATCCATTTTTATCTATGTTTTCTGAAAAATTTAGCCAACATTTTCTTGTGCTGCCTGCTAAAAGAGTAAAATAATAGACCATTAAAGACCTGTCTTTAGAAAAATAGGTTTTGCACTAATGCAAAATATCATATAACATCATAGAAAATTCCAGTATTCATTAGAGCTCACATGGCAATAGAGATGCTGAGCAATGTCGCTCTTCACAGGTGAGAGTGGAGAGCTGTCAACGGCTCCTCCTAACAGCTCCATGTGACAATATGAGAAGAGACCTGATTCCTTCTAACCATAAAAAAATCTTTTCTGTGTAACCCTTGATCGAAAACCTTGTGGCAGGTTTCTATTACCAGAGGAAAAACTAGGAAAAAGAAAAAAGAAAGAAAAATGGAATGATACTGCTTTTAAATGGAGTGTGGGGAAGTCAAGTAATAGAAGGAAAATGTTTGAGCAATATCTGCTCATCATGAAGTGAAATTCTCCTCAGTATGCAACATCATCGCATCGCTGTTTCCTTAAATATTTTCCATCCAAACATTCAGCTCTAGGAAGGCAGAAAACCATGGGTATCATTATGGTTTATATCTTGGTGTCACCCAAAGCATCATGCACTCATGGCTGGAGCTTTTGGTAGTTGACTGAATCATGGCGTCCATATAACTGACTTGCCGTTAGGCGGTGCGATCTAATCAGAAGATGTGGGTCACTGGAAGTGAGACGTCAAAGCATCTGTCTCCTCTCCTGTCTCTTTGCTTCCTTTCTGCTTCCTCACTGCCATCATATGAGCAGCTTTCCTTCACCCAGACCCATTCACCATGTCTTTTATGTGTTTAAGGCTACTGAACATGGGCTGAAATTTCTGAAACTGTGATCCAAAATAAACCATACTTCCTTTCAATTGTGGTTGTCATATATTTTATTCCAGTGAAAAGGAGAGTGACTATGACAGATATTAAATCTATTCACTTAGTCATCTTTTTTCTACAAAACCCTATAAAGTAATTATTGTCCTTATTCAGCGTGTCTCATTTCTACCTACAGAAATTAAAACTCAGAGAAGTTATTTATCTTACTCAAACCCACACAGAGGAAAGGTAGTAGGATTAAGACTTAAATCTATAAGTTGCTTTGCCCAAACTAGGCTTCTATCACTGTAGATAACCTGTTTCACAGTTTATATTCTATGTCTCCCCAAAACCTCATGTGCTCATAGTTTGGGAAGGTGACTGGGTAATGGAACCATGATACTTCAGTGGATTAGTCCACTGATGAGTTTATAGCTAAATGTGATATTGGTTGGTGAAGTCTAGAAGGAAGAGGTGAGTCACTGAGGGTGTAGCCTAGAAAGTTCTGTCACCCTCATTCTTCCTGTATCTCTCTGCTTTCTGCTAGCCATGCCATTAGAAACTCTCCTCTGCCATGCCCAGCTGCCATGCCACCCTGCCTTTGAGCCAGCTATCTATAGATTGAAACCTCTACAAAATATAAGCCAAAATAAACCCTTCCTCCTTCAAAATTTTGGGGTTTTGAAATTGGGTCTCAATGAGAAAGTAACCAAGACAGATTTTGGTACCAGAGATATGGAGTCGTTGCTCTTATGCTAGCTCATCATGTGGTTCAGAAGCCTTTGGAACTTATTCATAGGAGGAGTTTGGAAATGTTTAGGGATGCAGACTAGAGATGCAGCTCTAGAAAGCTATAAGCAAAACATGATGAAAAATACTGATCAGAGCTTAGAAGACCAGACTGTTGAGAAACCAGATGGGAAAGACTACGCTCTGAAGTTTTCAGTCAGGAAGGATTCCATTTGGCAGTTGGACTCCAGAACCTTTGTGGTAAGTTCTAATACAAAACTTTTATACATTTTGCTCTTGTCCTGAGACTTTGAGGGATCCTGGGATTAGTGGACTAATTAACCTGTCTGAGGAAATTTCAAGGCAGTCTAATGAGACAATGGAAACAGTACTGTTTGGGAACTTTTAATCAGCTCGATGTTTGTAATGAAGTGCAAAAGGCACAGCTGAATTGATTTAAAGTTTTGAGTTTGGCTAGAGAAGAAGCTCCAGTAAAGTTGATGTGTGCAAACATGGAGTCAAGGAGAACTTGATTGCTAAAATATTAGCATTAAAAGTAGCCATTGAAACCCTGGATTGTGAGTA
>RJWT010024233.1:0-16551 GCA_004365215.1 Cuniculus paca | reverse complement strand
GTGGAAAACTTACAGGTTGGAGCACTATCAAAGTCACCAACTCCCCTGTGTGTACTAGGCTGCTGGTTTTGTAGGGTACTAAGCAAAAGTGGATCAAAAGCAAGAAGACTCCTTGGGAAAAGTTGCTTCATCTCATCCTTATCAGGAAAGTCCTCTGTTCAACCACAGTGATGGGTGACCTCATTATACTACAGTCCAGCTCACAGATTAGATGTCTGTCTAGGGTCTACTGAACAACTAGGTGGTGGGGTGTATGTGTATACAAGACAGAGTTTTTTTCTTTCTTTCTTTCTTTCTTTCTTTCTTTCTTTCATTCTTTCTTTCTTTTGTTTTGGTATTTTGTTTTGAGACAGGGTCTCATTAAGTCATGAAATTGCCCAGGCTGGGTTCAAACTTGTGATCCTTTTACTATTATAGATAGCTAAATTAGGTAGAAATATTGTAGGTAGTCAGATAGGGCTAGACACTTGCAGGAGTCAGTGTGGAAAATGAGAGCACATCAGATAGATGGCTGGAGACATATCTCAAAATTACAGTCACAGTGGCCAGATTTACATACTTCCCTAAGGGATAAACAGGAGTTTGAGGTCAGCAGCACCATCTTTTTGAGATTTCCCATATCTCATTAGGGATGGTGCATCCTCTCCCACATTCTAAGACTAAGACTAAGACTAAGACTAAGACTAAGACTAAGACTAAAACTAAGACCAAGACTAAGACTAACACTAACACTGGGACTGGGACTAGCACTAGGACCAGGACCAGGACCAGGACCAGGATTAGGACTAGGACTAGGATTAGGACTAAGACTAAGACTAAGACTAAGACTAAGACTAAGGAAGATTAAGATTAAAATTAAGACTAAGACTAATGCTAAACCTAAGACTAAGATCATGATTACAGACTATAGATCAAGGTTAATGATGTCATCCATATGCCCTTGCTACTACTGGATCAGTATTACCTAAGTGTCTTTACTTGTAATCCTATTGGTTGATCATAATTTTGTACCCATCTCTTGATTTTGTTCTATAAAGTCTCCCACTTTCCGGGCCCCCTTCTGTCCCTCTTAGACAGAAGGTTTCTTTCTCTCAATAAATTCTTCCTACTTTTTACCTCCATTGTTCTTAGAATTCATTCCTTGATTTTAGAGAACACAAACTCAGTATTTTGGACATGTAACATGTTAGGAGCTGTACTTCCCCTATATCATTTGGAGGTCTTCCACTGAGATAATTACACAGAGGTAAGAGTTTTCTTTTGTGGGTCAGGAATGTAGCTCAGTGGTGTAAATGCCTGCCTGGCAAGCGTGAGGTCATGAGTTTGATCCCTGGTACAAAAAAAAAAAGTTTTCTTTTTTTCATAGATCCTGGATTGTGACTTGCTTAGGCAATCAAAATTTTTATGCTTTAAATTTTTACATTATGTCTTTGCCCATTGCTTATAATTTGTCAGGCTTTTTATGTTGTTAAAATAATGATAAATTTAAGCCGGGCGTGGCTGTAATCCCAGCACTCGGGAGGCTGAGACAGGCAGATCATTGTGAGTTCGAGACCAGCCTGGGCTACAAAGTGAGCTCAAGGCCAGCCTGAATGGCATAGTGAGACCCTGTCTCAAAAACAGGGCTGGGGATCTAGCTCAGCAGTCTAAGTGCCTGCCCAGCAAGCACAAGGTCATGAGTTCAATCCCCGGTGCCACAAAAAAAAAAGATAAATTTAAATTGAAAACATATTGTCCATTGCTTATAATTTGTCATACTTTTTATGTTGTTAAAATGATGGTAAATTTAAGTTGAAAGCATAGTAGGTTATACTGCTTCTTTAATGGGACATTTTTATCCCTGTTTTGTATATGTTGCATTTGGACTTAATTGCTGAATTTACTAGGGTTCCTTGTTTGACCTGTTTGACTAGTTAGACTGCTGTGGTTTGTTATCTCAGACAGTAGCACTAGGGAAACATAATATTAAAGCATCCCCTAATGGGCCTTAATATGAAATACTGTAAAATGGTCTATGAAACCTAGTTCATATTTATAAATTTTTAAAAATTTTTTATTTTAAAGAGGATACAACAAAGGAAAATAAAACAGAATAAAACCAATCAGAACAAACCAGAGTAAATGATACAGGACTTTATAACATTACAAAGTCAACGATAGTTACCATAATGCCTTTTGTTGTCTCCAAAATAGCTGCAGATACTTTTGGACACAGTAAAAATCAAACAGAACAGAATAGAATAAAAACAGTAAAAACAAAACAATGGATACAATAAAAGACTACAAAACAAGACAACAGTAAATTCAAAATGGCTACCATATATCTCTTACTATCATTGAAATAGCTGCTCATGTCACTGGGTGTAACATAATCAAACAAAGCAAAAGAAAATAAAACCTAACCCAACAAAACAATAAACAATGTAGGACTTCAGAGTGAGACTATAGGGAATCTACAGTGGCTACCGCCCTCAGAAGGAGACCCCTCCTAGATGCCATGCTGCGTACCACTCTCTTCTGAATAGATGATCAGGCCACTGGCCCTAGACCTGCAAGGTCAGTGAAACACCAAAGCATCACAGGCTTTCAATTGCATTTCACCTTAATAACTATCACTAGAGCCTGTGTTTCTCTGGATCCATTGGTCTCTTGGGGGAGGGAGTTGACACTTTCATTTGCCAGCCCATGAGCCTGAAGGAGCTGGGATCTAACTGTCCCCTTTGCCATGGGGGGCCCACGGGGAGAGGTTTGGCTCTGGAGGTCCTGGTCCAGGCAGCTGCCAGTGTGTGGGGCTCTTTCAGGCAGAACAGGTCTAGTTCTTCCTCCCCAAAGTCCATGCTGATGCCGACTCATGGGGAGAGGCTTGGGTCTGGATGCCCCTGTCCCACAGTGGCCAACATGTGGGGCTGTTTCGAGCAGGACAATTCTACTTCTCCCTCCCCAAATTCCACACTGATGCTGACTCACAGGCAGAGGCTTAGCTCTGTCTGAATGCCCCTGTCCCACAGTGGCCATGCAAGGTGCTGTTTCCAGCAGGATGATTCTAGTTTTCCCTCCCCAAAGTCCATGCTGATGCTGACTCACAGGGAGAGGCTTGGCTCTGGATCCATATTTAGAAATTTTACATGCCTGTTAATAAACCATGGGACTCCTTCCACCAGTCAAAAGATGCTAGGTTGGTGGCTGTTCTTAAGAGTTGGAGGACAGGTTTCACTGATACAGACTGGACCTGATCCTACTCTACACTGTAGCAGAAATGTTGGGCCTGTTCTGCTTCAGTTTCCTTTCTGGTCTGATCTTCCACGTGGTGAGGAGGCAATCTTAGCTCTTGAAATTCCCCATTCTTGCCTTTCCAGGCTGAGAGTGATCGCTCATGGTCAAGTTGTTTCAGTAACTCACCAGTAGAGTGGGAAGAAAAAACTTCCTTTTTATGATCTTATTTCTGATCTTTTCATGCTAGTTTGTACTTTCCTTCTTTTTGGAGGCATGTAAGGTTAGAGAGAGGAACTCTAAACTGCCTCAACCTTTTCCTCCTACCAAACAACTAAGAACCTTTAAGTTGAGCCTGTGGAAAATTACCGTTTGCTAACACCAAAGACAGGAAACTCTTCTTAGATGAGGAATATATACCCCATCTATGGGTCAGATGAGACATTGGAATTTTGCCCATTCAGAAGAACACAGATAAAAGCCACGTCCCAGCTTAGTGTTTTGGGTGACAGTCTCCCTCTGGAGACTGAACCTGAGACACAGTGGAAAGAACCAACTTCTGGGTGAAATGAGAAGAAGCTATTTCCAAAGCACCACACATAAGAGACCAAAACACATTTAGCCTAAGTGAGGATCTCCAACTTTCTCTTTCCTCTCCTAGTTATCATTTATGTGTGTAGCAGAGGGAAATACTTCAGTGATTTGTGGACTTTGAAACTTTATTGTAAACTTATAAAGTGCAAGGTAATGATTTTGTCACAGCTTTTACCTATCCCTTATAGAACTTTTATCCCTTATAGAGCAGTGGCCACGCTTAAAGCAGAGGATAGATTTCCCCAGCACCTTATGGTGAATTCCCATTGAACCCAATGGCTGGTGGAATGTTGACCAGAGAGGCAGCTGGATTTGTTTCGGAGACAGATCTCTAGTTGCATAGACCAGTAGAAACTTAGAACAACTAAGGTTGTCATGGCCAGGGCTACCCTCTGGTGGATACCTAAAGGTTCCTCAATGGAAAATGGCTCTCAGCACCCCAACTGGGTAACCAGCAGAAAAGTCTTCACTTATCTATAGTACTTTTCTCTCTCTGCTTGTAAGTTAGAGACTCCCCATAGATTTTCTCCAACATGTTGGGAGTTAACTTTACAACCATCTTGTCATTGGATTGCCCCTCCCCCCCCAGAAATCAGGCTGAGGCAGCTTGCAACAATTGTTTGTCTTTCATAGAAGAAAGCAGCCATCAGGGGAATGATTTACATTTGGTCGTTTTGTTTTGTTTGTTTGTTTTTGTACCAGGAGTGAAACTCAGGACCTTGCACTTGCCAGGCAGGTGGTTGTGCTACTGAGCTATATACCTGGCCCATGATTTACATTTGTGGCTTACATATGCTGAGAGTAAAAAGGAGACTTTATTCAGCCTTTTGATTCATGTACACAAAGAAGACTAATAAATGCCTTTCTAACATGTAAATTGTGATTGCTAGTGTTGTGAAAAAGCCAGGATTTCATCAGATGGAAGACATGTAGGCACCACGGAGTTGGAAGGCAACTCTGTATTATGCTAGTGGGCTGGAGGAAATTGAGCTTCAAATCACTAGTCCTGTATTGGGGTTAAACAGACACTTATGTGTTTTAAGTAGGAAGTATAAAAGGCTGATAGGTTATTTTATAATTGGTTACATAGGCTGGGTTGTACATTGTGAGGCAGACTTGTCCTGGGCTGAAGGGGGTTTTTAAAGGTCAGGGGCTTAGATGAGCAGGAAGAATCAATCATTGTCTTAGACTGAGCCCAGCTGTCCCTAGGTGATAAGCCCTCGAAACCTGGAAACAAGTTAGCACAACAAGATGTACTTTCTGGCTGAGTTATGTCTGTCTTACAAGTTGCAGCTGGTATGGCTAGCTGAGTTTTGCCATTCTCTAATCATGAGAATGGGCTGAGCCTGCCTTTCCCATCCTTGAATATAGTGTCTGGCTATAAGTTTTAAAATTCTCTTTACACTGTGTGATGGATATAAGTTTAACTTGTGAGCTTCAGAGACAGAAATTTTGGATTAAACCAAGTGTGGCCTTGTCTTACTGCTAAGGATGCCTAGGTGATTAAGTAGGTAACACAGGTACCTTGGAGGCTTCCTCGTGGGTGAAATTCCTCCAAGCCATTTGTTTGTTTCAATCTCTCTAGGTGATCTCTTTTGCAGGATAACAGGTGCTGTCCTATGATCTGTCTGTCTCACCCTCTTTTCAAAGGACTAGAAAACAGTGGTTTAATTCTAGGCAATGATTCCTCTTTATTTTTCAAACATGGCTGTTACAGCTGAGATCAGTTGTAACTTGTGCTTATAAAAAACACACGAGTAAATACATGAGTTTCCTGGGAATAAAAGATTGCATACCAGTTTGAGGATAGTTAGGCTGCTCAGATTTTATCTTCTGGTCTCTTTCCACATGGCATTTACCTTCCCTGGAGTGGAATCTACTCAAGGGATGCCTTGAGGGTATATGAAATCTAATAGAAGTTGAAGGGACAGCCGATTCTTTTTGCATTTCAGATGGGAAAATCAATGTCAAAGTCTCTTACTCCTTCGGAATGTATTCTTAAGCACTGGAAAATGTTTGATCCTCACATATTGAAGAAGAGCAGTTTAATATTTTTTTGCACTGCACATGGCTGACCTACCCCCCTAGGGCCAAAATGGAATACAGAGGAAAGTACTGATTATGGTGCTCTTTCACAACTAGAATCATACTGCAAGAAAGAGGGAAAATGGTCAGAATTGCTTTATGTTTAGACCTTCTTTGCATTAAGAAATAATCCTTGTGTTCAAAATGTTAATGTGAGCCATAGGAAAAGCAAACCTCTCGCCCTTAGGGCATCTACTTTCTGGGACCTCTTCTGTCCCTGTTAGACAGAAGCCTCCTTTCTCTCAATACATTCTCCCTACTCTTAACCTCCATTCTTCCTAGAATTTATTCCTCCCTTTTAGAGAACACAAACTCAGTGTTTCAGACATCTAGCAGGTTGGAAGTTATATTTGCCTTATATCACTACCTTCGCCTCCTGGAACGCTGGGATTACAGGCAGGTGTAACTATGCCCAGATCCCAATCCTTTTCTTACAAGACAGCTTGCTACCTTGCTTGTACTAATCTAAAACTCTTGACAAATGACTGATGTAATCTATCTCCCCACTTGTTTTTGCCTTTAAAACTTGTTTGAAATTTGCAGGACCAAGGAGTACATATTCAAATCTGCTTGAATCTGCAGTTTCCCAAGTTGCCACTCTGATCAGCCCAGAAAAACTGTTTCTTAATCAGTTTGTGTTTAAGTTTCTCTTGAGGGTTGACAGGTTAAGCAGCTGATGTTTAGAAATAAAGAGGCAGGTGAAGTGATTCACTAGTAATGCACTTGTTAGCATGTTGAGGCCCTGGGTTTCAACCCCAGCACCACAAAATACAAAGGGAACCTTTTGTGGCCCAAATGTTGAGCAGCTTAAAGGTAATCCCAATCCATAGTTCTATCGGCATCCTTAGCAGTGAAGAGTTTGGATAAATCCAAACTTCCTGAGCTCAGGCAGATAAAACAGAAGTTTGTTGTGATGGTAGTTGAGGGTATTTATATGAAGTGAAACAACTAGTTGAGTTGGCTAAAATATCCCTGTAACGGAAAGATAACTAGACTAGTACTATTCAATATGTAGCCACTTGACAAGTGTGGCTATTTAGCACTTTCAAAGGTGGCTGGTATGAAAAGAAATCTGAGGTTTAAGTGTGAAATACACACAAGACTTCAAACACACAACTATAAACTAGATATGTTTTTACATAGATTACATGCTGAACTATTTGAGCTATATGGAGTTAAATAAAATGTAGAGAAATCGTTTCTATTTTTCAAATGATAGCTACTAGAATATTCTAACTCACTTGAGTAGTTAGCAATATATGTTTCTAGTGCCTGTCCAGAAGGTCACAATGGGGAAAGAGCATGTAGGGAAGCACAAGTCTAAATAAAGTCAAACAAGTATTAACCAAGCAAGGGAGAAAGCAAGCTGCCAGAGCAGTGAAGAGACCAGGAACAGTTCTTGGCATTATCAAAATCCATGTCGTAGGGTAGGAATCAGTTGCTCTTATGGTTTGTAAATAGATGGCCCCCCACAAGCCTCATGTAGTGATGGAAGTGGCTGAATCTAGCGTTTTGTGATTGACTTCTTGTCTAGTGCTGGGATTGGTGGTGTGAGTCCTGCACCCGCCCAGGGGTGGAGCCGAGATACAATGTAAGGTCGGAATGGGGGTGTTTTTCTGCTTTGCGGGGTTCCCTCTTGCCACTTGCAGCCGCCATGAATGGCTGCCCCTCAGCCACGCCACCCTGCTTCGGAGCCAGATGAGTATGGATTAAAACTCCCAAAACTGTAAAAACTAAACCTCTCCTTACTTCACTTTGGGTGTCAGGTATTTTGTCTCAACGAGAGACAAGTAACTAAGCCAGTTGCTAAAGCAGGAGGGAAACAAAGTTCATTGGATGATAGGAAGTGATTAAGAAGTCATAAGAGCATTAACAAGGAGAGCACACAGTAATCTAACTTCTCAACCTCAGCACCGTGGACGTTGAGACTGGATAGTTAGTTGAGGCAGTTGTGTGGGCGTGTGCACTTCTGGCCTCCAACCATTAGATGGCAGCAGTAATCCACTACCCCCAGTGGGTACAACCAAAAATGTCTCAATGCAAATAGGTCTGGAATAAAGCAGGGATGGTCCAAATTACCTTAGCTGAGAATAATCTAGCTGCATGCTTTGAATTTCCGAAGAGTGCAGGCTGAGGATGTAGCTCAGCAGAGCAATGCTCAGCATGCATGGGGCTGGTTATGGCTTATACCTACACTGTTCCCCAAAGCTTCAAGCATTCATAGGTGGGGCTTTGGAAGGTGATTGGATTATTAGGGGTCATAACTGGCTTGCTGTTAGGTGGGATCTGGTAGAGAAGGTGGGTCACTGGATGCATGGCCTGCTGTATCTCATCTATCTCTTCCTCTACCTCCCTTGATCTCACTGCTTCCCACTGTGACTTTTTTTTTTTTGCGGCACTGGGGATTGAACTCACGACCTTGCGCTTGCCAGGCAGGTGCTTAGACCGCTGAGCTAAATCCCCAGCCCTCCCACTGTGACTCTTAAAAGAGCGGTTTCTCTACTGTGCTGCCCTGCCTTGGAGCCAGTCAAATATGGACTGAAACCTCTACAAACTGTGAACTAAAATAAACCTTTCTTCCTTTAAATTGTATGTGTTGGGTATTGTGTCTCAGTGATGAGAAAGTAAGACAAGGCTCCTCAATCCCTAGCACAAGTAAATGGCATTTCATAAAGTATTTGTTTGGCAGGGCTGAGAATTAAATCCAGGGCTGTGTTTGTGTATGCTTGGCAAGAGTTCTATCACTGAACCACACTGCTAGCCCTCATAAACTACTTGTTGAAGTAAAAGTCAGTTGGGACTGAAAGTGTAGCAAAGAAAAGCATCAGAAAGAAAGAAATGTAATTGGAATATCATTATACAGATACTTTTATTGGATACATATTACAGGTAATATTAAGAATAAAAGCCCTACTCTTAGAACATAAGACAATAAATAAAAATACAAATGGAATGAACATAAAACGATGTGTTATTTACATTCATATTTCACATAGTTATTAAACTGATTTTTTAGTATCCACTTCTTTGAAACTATAGAGTTCATACACCATGTAAGTATTAGTTTGAACCTTATAAAATAATTTTCCTGGTGGTACTTATTTGAGGGGAGAAGAAAACCTTACTGTATGTGTAGGTGGGCATGATTTAACAGTGACATTTTTATATTATAGAGAATATTGCTTATTTTAGAAGTGCTACCTAAACTACAATGACATGAAATATATAGATCCTACTCAAACTCTATTAGTTTATAAACTATCAAATGAACCTACAAAAGTTCAAATTTAACACTGTCAATCATGCTGCAAAAAAACAAAAGGAAAAAACTCAGATTAAAGTTCTGAATATCCACTAACTTTGGCATCATTTTTTCTTACACTTCAAGAAATACCTCAGAGCACAATAGTCTGAATAACATGAGCATGGAGGAAAGGCAAGCTAAACCCTGTATAATACTTAAGGGAGTAGTAGCTCTACATGGTACAATTTTTTTTTTTATTTTTGTTTGGTGCTAGGTATTGAATGCAGGACTTCAGGCACACTAAGCATGCACTGTATCACTGAGCTTTATTCCCTGTCCCAAGTTCTTGGTTTGTTTTGTTTTGTTTTTGACACAGGGCCTAAGTAGTTCAGGTTGGCCTTGAACTCACAATCTTCCTGCCTCACCCTTCTGAGTGCTAGGATTATAGGCATGCTTCACCATGCCTAGCTTAGTCCTAAATTTTGACTTGCACACTAATCAAGGCAAAAAAAGAATTGTCAGTATTTTGTTTAAAGGCAGGGAAATGTATCAAAATTTTTTGAAACATGTTCATGTAATATAAATATTATCTAGGTTCAAGGGAACTCAAGGGAACCTCACAACACCCTGGGAATAATAAAAACTCTCATTCCCTCTAGAACTTTATTTCTCCTCTGAGGTGTCAGTCTCAGAGTACATAGGGCACAGTGCTATATTCGGGCGACATACGAAAGCATCAGTTTCACCTCCCAACTCTGATAACTGTTCCAGTGAAGACACACAAGGGTAATGGTCTTTTAACATATCTGGCAATTTAGAAGTCTTCTCTTGAAGACGTCGAGAACGTCTCACTGGTGTTAGAAACTTTAGCTCTTTAAATGCAGAATTAGTTTCATCAAGTTGCATCTTCTTTTTTATACTGAAAAAAAAAAAAACTCCAAAATTATTCAACTTAATAAATATTACTAGTTTTACTTTGTACTTTTAAGCTACTAACCACATTGTAACTTGTATATTACAGCCATGTAACTGTCTCACAGAATCTGAAATACTGCAAGCTCTCCAAAGTGAGGAATTTAGTTTCTGTTTGTTAGGACTTGCACACAGCAGATACTTGATTATCTGTATAATCAGGTTAATTCCTTAGTTCTAAAACCTACTTTTATTAATACACAGAGATTAAAGTGATATAAAAGTTTTCTTTGTTAAAGTGTCAATATTTAGGGAAAAGCAAAGCCCACACAGTATTTAAAGTTTAAAATGCCCTTGTGACATTTCATTTTTTGAGAACTTCCATATTAATAATAGTTCTAATCTGAAGCAATTATAAAAATTTTAAAATATCATTTAGGTCTGGTGATGTAGCTCAATGGTAAATCACTTGCTCAGATGGCGTGAAGCCCTGGGTTTAATCTCTAACACTGATAAATAAAATTACTAAGCATGAGAACAAGTCACAGTACTTTTACATTATAAAAGTTTACCTTTGCAAGTATGGTGTAGTGGATATGTTATATTTAATTAAGCAACTTGATCTATTTTCTGTATCAGGGGTTTTAAAATTGTCACTTGGATTTTTTTTGTCATCTTGCTGCTGTTCACAATCTTCAAATACTACATTGCTATTATGTTTACTCTCCATTTCTGGCTCTAGATTAACACCTGCATCCTCGATGTTGATTTCCTGGATTTGTTCCTTGGTTTTATAAGCATCTTCAATATTTTTTCCTATAGAAAATACATTTATAGATTTAAATTTTTGGTCAATTTTCAGAACAAAGTCAGAAGACATTATAGTTATTCCTACATGGCCGAATTTTCAAAATAAAAGAACCGAACTCCTAAGTAAAATGCTGCTGCCAACTATTTGATAGAGGAGAGTTTTCTTCTTTTGTGAGACTGGGATGACAGGTTTTTTTTTTTTTTTTGGTCTTTTTAAGACAGGGTCTCACTATGTAGTTCAGGCTGACCTTGGGCTCACTTTGTAGCCCAGGCTGGTCTCGAACTCGCAATGATCCTCCTCCCTCAGCCTCCTGAGTGCTAGGATTACAGGAGTGCGCCACCACGCCCAGCTGATGACAGGTATTGGAAAGGAATGAGAAAACAGCGTTGAAAGGGTTTCATTTGATTCTACCCCTACTATTGGGCATGCACTCAAGGACACGGACCACTGAGCTATACATTCCAAGTCCCCCCCTTTACAGTTTTGAAACAGGGTCTCACTAAGTTGCTCAGGCTGGTTTGAACTTTTCAATCCTCTTGTCTTAGCCTCTTGAATAGATGAGATTACAGGCATGTGCCACTGCACATGGCTAGATTTTAAAGTCTTAAAGGGACATCCTGGTAAATCCATTGAGGTGAAAAGATTTCTGGATTTAATTATTATAAGAATCATTAAAAGTACTTACTGAGAGATGTTTTCATAGCATAAGTGTCTGTGGTTTTTTAGTGAGTGGCAATTGACACAGGGCAAGAAGGAATATGGAACCATAAATTCAATAAATATTTAGTTGGCTATTAATATATGCCAAGCATTACATCGGCGCTGATGATACAGTGGTGAGGACGAACAGACACTGTCCTTATGCACTGAGTTTATAGTTTGAAAAACAAACTAGCAAACACCTACATCAAATATTGTATGGGGGAAACAGAGGAAGAACAAAACAGGTGCATTTAACCCAGGTTAGATGGGGTGAGGGAAAGGAGTATCAAGAGTAAGTATTTGAGGAGGTTGCTTTGAGAAACTGAATCATAAAGGTAAGTATAAAGTTATGAAAATGGAGAAAAATGGCCCTTGAGAGTCCTGGGGGAAAAAGGCACTACAACCCATTCCAGAAAAACAAAGAAATTCATGAATGTGGGGGAGATGTAAAGTGACAAGAAAGCATCTGGAGTCAAGAATTCAAGCCATGAGTAATTTGGCTGCAGTGTTGAGAATGGATTGGAATGGAGCAAGAAGAGAGAGAGAAAACTAAGTTAGGACACTACTGTGATAGTTCAGATAAAAGCTAGAGAAGATCTTGGCCACAAGTAAGGATGACAAGATGGATTTTCAGATTGTTATGAACGTAAACTGAATTTGGTTGGCTGGTAACAGATGTGGCAAGGTAGGAAACAGTGAGGGAGTAAAAAGCCACCCCAAGTTTCCACCTTGGTCAACCAGACAACACCACTCAATAAAACAGGAAATCAGAAGAAGGATCAAGTTGCTGGTGATTTAGCTCAGTGACCTAAGTGCCTGCCTGGCAAACTCGAGGTTGTGAGTTTGATCCCCAGTGTCACAAAAAAACAAAACAAAACAAAACAAAAACAAACAAACAAACAAGAAAAGGATCAAGTTTAGGAAAAAAGCATGTGCTCAACTTTGGATATGTGTGTGGGTTTGAGATATCTGAGAGACATCTAAGTGGTGTTTGTCTCCATTATTTGTCTTACATTTCCAACTTAACATTTTCTTGTTTACAAAAACTTTGATTTGTAAGACTGGTTTTCTGTATGGATCTTACATTTCAGCAAGCCAAGAGTTTATGCAGTTTCTTTTTTTCCCTGTAAAGGCTAATATTTCACCTGCTAGAAAATAACTTCTATTTAGGAAAAAAATGAGAGAAAAACTGAATTAGACTGATTGATATATTCATGTATGTATGTATGTATGTATGTACGTACATATTCATTTGGTATTGGGGATAGAACTCATGATTTTGCTCTTGCCAGCCAGGCGCTGTGCCAGCTGACCTATATCCCCAATCCTGAATTAGATTTAAACACTAGTTTTACACTTGTACATATCCCTAGAGGCAGTGAGAATTACAAGGAGTCAGTCTTTTTCATGATATTTTTACTTCTACTTTTCATAACATCAGATCACATAAATCTTCATGTTCCCCTGTATCATATTCTCTCATTTTAAGACAAGAGGTAAGTAATTTTTATAGATACTCAATAACAAATCTGGATTTTGAACTAGATCTAATTAAAAAATCCTTTATAATACAGAAAGCCATTTTGTCTCAGAGGCAGATCAACAGAAGTATAAAAAAAGAATCTATGAGGCTGAGGCAGGAGGATCGCTGCAAATTTGAGGCCAGCGTGGGCTACAAAGTGAACCCAAGGCCAGCCTGAACTGCATAGTGAAACCCTGTCTCAAAAAGACCGAAACAAAACAAAACAAAACAAAAATCTACATATTTTACATTTAAAAAGACTTCAATAAGCTAATTTAGCAAAGAAATTTAATAAAATCACAATTCACATAAAGGAAATGAAAGAAACTAAGACTTACCACAATTACTTTTTTCTTGATTCTTCATTCTTATAATATCCACAACTGTTTGTCGCATCTCTTCAATAGGCTTAATTTATTTTAATCAAGAAAGCAGATTCATATAAATTTTATGTTTTCAAAAATTAGGTTATACAAGTTGAAAATATTAAAATCAGTGACTAAAATTTCATATTTTAAAACAAAACAATGCTTAAGCCATGCTTCTAATGTTTTTCAACCTCATTTCCAACTTATGGATAAATAGAGTTAAAGATAGTTTAAAATCTCCTTCAGTTTTTTTCTTAAGCCTTTGGTAACTATTGCTACTTGGTTGATATGAACAAAATTAATGAATAGATGGCAAATTCAAATTAATATTTACTCAACAACTGATATTAAGTTTAACAGCTCCTTTTCTCTTAAATGAAGTAATGGTTATATTTTATTTTATGTACTATTAAATACATCTTTGATCAGCCCAACATACTTCATACGAAAACTTATTATCTACTCTTTATTAGCTATTATAGTCCCTTATGTACCTTTAAGCTGCCATGCTTATTAATACAACATATTCAATGTTATATGAAACAGAAGCTTTTAGTGATAGTCACAGTTCCAGATGTTAGTGCTAAAATTACCTATTTTACTTTCAGCTTTCTTGGCTAATTAGAATTCTTGTTTCCCAATTTCTGCTCTGGTGTCACATCTTCATCCTTACATCACTACTCTCTATCAACAGCCTTGTTTTCTATCCTTGCTACACTGCCATAAGCTGCTTTAAGTAATGACCCTTCTGGGTCAGTGTACTTGGGACCTAACATTTGCCTTTAAGTATGATTTGATCAAATACAATTACCCTTCAGGAAAATGTTTTACACACAAAGCCACGGACAGAGTACCTGCTCTAGTTTTTTCGTTTTGTTTTGTTTTTGGTGGTGCTGAGGATCAAACCCAGGTCCTCATACATACTCATATTTAATTTTTGATTCAGGTGCAAGGTTTAATAACATTTGTTGGCTTTTCTAAGACTAACAGACATTTCCTAGGAAAAGCAAAAAAGAGTAGTTCAAAAAATTGCTGATGTAAGCAATCTCTTAAAAATGTGTTTCTGAGAAATCTGATCAAAAGGAAATGCTTTAGGAGCATTTATCCACAAAAAAAGTGAATCTCAACCAAACAACTAACCAAACAAAGAAACAAAAAAATCTCTCAAGAAATGATCTGTTCTATACACAGAGATTTATCTATTAACTGAGTAGAAGAGGACAGGTTTAGTTATCAAACCAGTATGGTGGTAATACAGTAATGTTAAAGAAATTAGTTTTCGGGCCGGGGATCTAGCTCAGCGGCCTAAGTGCCTGCCTGGCAAGCGCAAAGTTGTGAGTTCAATCCCCGGTGCCACAAAAAAAAAAAAAAAAAAAAAAAAAAAAAAGAAATTATTTTCTGTTATTTTCTTTATGTGGGAAATACCAATTTACACAGTATTAAATGTAAGGCATTTCAGTGTACTCCTGAAGTGAGAGCTCTCACAAAGCAATCTGAGTTGTAACTTTTAAAAGTTAATTTAATTCTATTTGCTTTATGTTCAATAAGCAAGATATTAAAATTAGTGTCTCAGTAAATTTCTCAACTAGGAAATGTACAAAATCATGTGCACTAAAATATCTCTCAAAGAAAGTTTCATTAAAGCTACAGCAACTTATATCCATTTTCTAAGATCTAATCATTAGTAGTGCATGAGTGAGTTTTAAAAGTTTGAGAAACAACATGTATGAGGCAATCTTTATATTTGGTGCTAGGGATTGAACCCAGGCAGGTTTCTATGCTTCACTATTGAGCGACACCCCCAGATCCACTGTGATCTTTAAACACTTATTACTCCTGTATGTATGAGGACAATTTTATGAAGTTACATTGTGATGTGTTTCAAAATAATCCTGTGTCATTTACATTGTAATAATAGAGAGATTTTAGCCTCACCTGAGCTCCTGCCAGAACGGCCTTCTCATAGATTGAGATAATATTTTCAATAGGACTTGCGATTGATTCAATACGTATAAGACATATCCAATATTTAACAAGTTTTTTAGCATCTGGAATATTTTTAATCAGGTCATTCAGTGTGGTCATTATTTCTTCTTTTGGGCATCCCTGAAATAACAAGAAATAAAATATATGATATTTTTTAACTTACAAAGTATGCTCAATTTTTTGTTGTTTTATTTTGCTTCTTTGAAACAGGGCCTCGCTATGGAGAGTTCAGACTGACCTTGAACTCACCAAGTAACCCAGGCTGGCTTTGAACTCACAGCAATCCTCCTGTCTCAGCCTCTCATGAGTGTGGGTATTACAGGTGTGCAACACACAGCTGGCATTATACACAATTAATATCCTTACCATAATCAAGATCCATAAACTGGCATGGTGGCACACCTGTAATACCAGCACTCTGGAGGCTGAGGCAGTAAGTTCAAGCTCAAAAGTTAGGGCAACTTAGTGACTTACTAAAACCCTATCTCAAAGTAAGAAATAAAAAGGGGTAAAGATGTTGCTCAGTACAAAGGCTGGTTTCCTTCCCCAGTATAGGAAAAAAAAAAAAAAACACAGTAAGACAGAAGTTGATAGAAAATTATTCATAACAATGATCACTATCATCCTAACTTCAAACTTATTTTGAATAGCTAAGAAGCCAAAAAGGAGGAGGAGGAGGAGGGGGAAGAGGGGGAAGAGAGGGAAAAAGGGGAGGAGGGGGAAGAACAGGAGCAGCAGTATATCAAGTTATGAGGCAGCAGAAAATGAAATACTAGCTCAGATATATACTAGTAAAAAATTACCTAACAAATTACTAACATCGCACTTGATTTTGATATTTATTCTCCTATACACTGTGGGATCCTGTTTTTATAATTTAAAATTTTTGTTCCGACCAAATGTTTATGAGAATAACCTACGGGTTTTTTCCCCCTTCATTGTCTTTGTCAAAAAAAATTTTTCTTGCCTTTGTCAAATTTTGATATTAAGGTTAAAATGAATCTACAATCGTTTATGTAGGGGTTATACAGTTAAATGATAGGGCAAAAAAATTCCATAAAATCAAAAAACCTTAGCAAGCAGAAATAAGAATAGAATTAAAGAGTTTTCTTGATTG
>RJWT010024232.1:0-16541 GCA_004365215.1 Cuniculus paca | reverse complement strand
GGGGGGTGGCCTGTGTATAATTTGAGGGTAGAGAAGAGGCTTGTGTTTTGGCTCTTTTGCTCTGGCTGCTACCTTGAAGTGCTGTCGCTGTGCCATGCCACCCTGCCTTGTAGCCAGCTGATTATGGACTGAAATCTCCAGAAACTGTAAGCTAAATAAACCTTTTCTTCCCTAACTTTGGGTGTTAGGTGTTTGTCTCAGCAATGAAGAAAAGTAAACAAGACACTTGTTATTTTTAAGAGATTTACCCTTTGGGATCACTAGCTACCTTCCTGTCTTCAAAGTCTGAAAGTTTTTCAGTTTCATTTAAGTGGTTTTGACAGCTTTTGATGGAATTTTTAATTTCTTGGATATCTTTTTGAATCTGTTTCATGTGTTTTAATTCTTTTCTCTATTGTTAATTCAAGGTTTCCATCATATTCCTATGCTCCTCTTTTTTTTTTTTTAATCTAAGTCTTCTTTGGATATGGTCAGCAATTCTTTCATTATGGTTGTCATTTCTTCTATTACCTGAGAGATTATTTCTTGTCTGATTTCCTCTATAGCCTCATGGAGTTGTTTCTTCAGTTGCTATCATTTCAGAAATTTCAGGTGTAGGACTTCCAATTTCTTCTATGCATATACCTCCTGGACTTGTTCTGGGTGGAAGAGGGGTCTGAGATTGTATCTTGCTTCTTTGTCTTGTCATTTTCCTGAATTCCTCTAGATGAGCTGATTGCTGAGTCCTGGGCACTTGTCACACTGGCTGCCCATCCACCATGTAAGAGGATGGGCCAGGTACCTGTATTCCTCCAGAGGCTCCAATGGCAGAGTATTGATGAGTGGGCTTCTTCCCCTTAAAATTTTAAAGGGGGGAAACATTTTTAAAGTTTTATTAGAGCATGTACCATTTTGCAAGTGGTATATATTTTCATCATATTTTGAAGCAGGTCATTCCATATTTTGAGTAGAAATCTATGGGTATAGGTAGTGAGCTATACATTGCAACAGAACTACCCTACCCCATCCTACCTGACTGTTATCCCCTTCTTGTAGAAAATAGTGGAATAGCTGATGCATGTGTTTTAAACTAAATGGGTAAGCGTGCTGTTTGGCAATGCAAGTTGAGTGCACACTTTGTACCCTATTCCTTTGCATACTCTTGCTTTTACTTTGCGAGAAAGATTTCTTTATTAAGGAAAATAAGCTACCAATTATTACTAATTTACACTAAGATGAATATGTTTGACAACCAGATTGACAAGATTTGAATCTTCATTCCACCCTACCTAGCACTGAGACCTTAGGCAAGCAGTGGGTTTGGAGGTAAATACCTGATCCTTCAGGTAGCATTGATGAGGGCTGGTACTGGACTCTGGACATGGAGACAGACAGTACCTCTATTGTAAAAAAATAAATGATGTGAATATTTCCACCATTATCTTGGGAAAAGTTTAATCCTTGAACTGAAATGAGGATGGAAGTAGAAAATTATGTATACTATAACCTTCATTTTGTTTCTTCAAGAAATCCACTTAATTTTGGAATTAATGTTTACTAGACTTTATTCTTGTGGGACTCCTATTCATTGTGGGACAATGATTGGTGCTAGGAACAGGGTGTTGGGATTCTGATAATCAAAAAAGCTCATAAACAAAATATGTAAGTAAATAGAAGTCATCAATGTGATGGCTATTACAGTAGAGTGCAATAAATAAGTATGTGCAAAGAGAAGGGAGAAACAATTCTCTTCTGGGATGAAGGAACTCCTTTAAAAATAAGATAAAACTTGAGCTGCCCTAAAGAAAGTGAATATGACAAATAGGAAGAGCAAGATATTTCCAGTAAATGGAACATTCAAAGTCACTAAGAAAAAACAATGAAGGAAATTCAGGGAATCAACATGAGAGTTATGTGCCTGGGTCATAGGATGTGAACAGAAAACAATAAAGAAGTCTGAAGAATAATGACCCAGGCCACACTGGCTTATGAGTACCATCCTAACCTGGCCAGTTACTTTTTCCTAAGGGCAACATAAAACCATGGAAAGGCTTTATGCAGATGAAAGATTTAACTTATATTTACATTTTTAGATAGTGCATTCTTGCAGATATCAAGTGAAAAGATGAACAGGGAAATAGGGTAGGAAATTATTTAAGAAGTCATTATGACTGTGGGGACCAAGAATAACAAAAGTTAGAACTAAAGATGTTGTGGTGGGAATGAGTATAAAGGAGTATGGTTTAAAAAATGTGTAGGGGACAATCATCTCAAAGATTTGGAAATTGGCCCATGGGAGGAGTGGGCCAAGGATGCATAAATGTTTCTTGTTGTGAGGTGATGGAGTTAATATAGGGATACAAGAAGAGCAAATTGGAGGAAGGACAGGAAAGGTGAGTTTAGCTTTGAAAGTAGTGTAGTTGTGATATTTTGGGGCATTCAAAAGGAAATTCAAATTTGGATATAGGATTTTCAGCTAAGGGGAGGGTTAGAGCTAGAGATAGGTATTTAGAAACAATAAGTTTCTGGTTGGTGAGTGTGATTATGAGAACAGATGACACAGACCCTACAAAGCCTTTAAATTGTGATGGGAATATGGACAGACAGGAGGCACAGGGAATGGAGGTGCTGTCTTGGTTACTTTTCTCTCATTGTTGAGACAAAACACCTGATGCCCAAAGTGAAGTAAGAAGAGGCTTATTTCTTACAGTTTGGGGGTTTTAGTCCATACTCAGCTGGCTCCAAGGCAGGGTGGCGTGGCTGAGGGGCAGCTGTTCATGGCAGCTACAAGTGGCAAGAGTGAATTGTGCGCAAGGGAGAAACGGGCCCCCATTCTGACCTTACCTTGTATGTCGGCTCCACCCCTGGGCAGGTGCAGAACTCACACTGCCAATCCCAGCATTAGACAATGAGTGTTTTGGTCACTTTTCTCGCATTGCTGGGACAAAACACCTGACACCAAAGTGAAGCAAGGAAAGGTTTATTTAGCTTACAGTTCTTGGTGGTTGCAGTCCATAATCAGCTGGCTCCAAGGCAGGATGGCATGCACTGGGGCAACACTTCAAGGCAGCAGCCAGAGCAAAAGAGCAAAATGCAAGCCTCTTCTCTACCCTCAAATTGTACACAGGCCACCCTCCCTTTCCCAGGGTGGGTGTAGCACTCACAAAATGTCCTTGCCCTCCTTTGCACAGGATGAGGATATTTACAGAGTAAGAACCCTGGCTCCCTGCTGAGTCTCTTAGTTAAACTTCTAAACTTCACAAGTTGACACAATGTATTAACCATAAGAATGAGTCAGTCACAAAAGCTAGATTCAGTCTCTTCTATGACTACATGAGGCTTGTAGGGGGCCACCTATATATAAACCATAACAGGTGTCAATAAGGATGATGACAATCACCTGTCTTTTTTCTGTTATCTAACAGGCACTAGTCATTAAATAAGCCAAATGAGGCCCTGGGTTTGCTGAAAGAGCCTGAATTCTCATGAAGCACTGTGTTCTTCCAGAGGCTGTTTGCTTTCTCTGCTGTGGTGAACCCTGCCAGAGCCCAGAGAGGAAAAAAAGGAATTAATTCCAATTCTTAACAGAAGGATTTATAATTTTGTGGCCATTGTTTTGAATGACACTCTCACATTGTCTTGCACCTAAAGAATAATAGGACCTTTACTTTCCCTTTAAATAATTGGTAGGTGTCCAAAGCACAGAACTTCACTACACTTATCTTTTTGATGAATAGTTCTTAATTTAATATGATGAAATAGATCATTTTTTAATTCATGGGTTTTCTTTTTAAAATAGAAATCCTTCCTTAACCTACGATTGGAAAGATACCCTCATCTGTTATTTCCTGCCAAAACTTTTTTTTTTGGCACCAGAGATTGAACTCATGACCTTGTGCTTACCAGGCAGGCGTTTAGGCCACTGAGCTAAATCCCCAACCCTTGTGTTTTTGAGACAGGGTCTCACTATGCTGTTCAGGCAGGCCTTGAGCTCACTTTGTAGCCCAGGCTAGTCTCGAACTCATAATGATCCTCCTGTCTCAGCCTCCCGAGTACTTGGCCTGAGCCACCACGCCCGGCTTCCTGCTGCCAAAACTTTTTAAATTTTGTTTGGACATTTAAGTCTTCAGTCATTCAAGTTTTGGTTTTTAGATAATGTGAAGTGAAGATCCAGTGCCTTTAATTTATAGATAAATAACATTTTTCTCTATATTGATTTATTAAAATTCCTCCTTCTCCTTATCATGTATCTTTTCAGAAAAGTAATGACTTAGTCAAGATTTTAAAATGCCTTTTATATATTAAGTGCTGTGCAGAGGTTGAATATGTAAACACAAAATTAATGTAAATATGAATAATCCTCTGCTGTCAGAGGCTTGCAACACAGTGAGAAAGAAAAAGGAGTCTACAGTGTGAGTATACACAAGTAGACTTCTACCACGGAAGCCAGTAAAGACTTCTTACAGCAAGTTAAACAGCAGCAATTTCCTTGTTACAAAGTCGCAGAATCCTGGTGATTCCAATGGTAAGAAACAACTTTTGTAGAAATCCAGATTATAAACCAGAACAGCTGATTTCAGAATGCTCTGTGTGGCCACAAAGGTGGTAGCAGATGAGAACTGAGAGTAGACAAGCATCTATTCCAATGGTAAGAAACAACTTTTATAGAAATCCAGATTATAAACCAGAACAGCTGATTTTAGAATGCTCTGTGTGGCCACAAAGGTGGTAGCAGATGAGAACTGAGAGTAGACAAGCATCTATTCATTAAGGCCTTTTTGTTAGTGGCACCTTGTATCTCTCAGTACTGTTCTTTCTTCTAACAGGTATCCTATTTGCTCATACCAGGTCGAAGGGACAAGTGGACCCCAAGCTTGGCCTTCTAGCCCTGGAGACACAAAGATTAGTTTAGACCATGTGCTGCAATTAGGATATATCAGGATCCTCATATAAGAATATGTGATAGGAAGAATCTTATCAAGTATCTACATGGTAAATTCTGTTAACAACCTTTCTGATAGATAGCATTGCTTCCTAGGCAGAAAACAACCATATTCTCCATCACACTGAGAAAACTTTCATGCAGTTTGGTGCAGTAGAAAAAAGCTTGTGTCACAGAGCACAAAGATGAGAGACAGTAGAAAAGTGAAAAACAAAAAGAAAAAGTTATATTATGTACAGGTACAAATTCTCTATGATGAATTATGCGTATCTAAAATGTACCGATAAAATCTGCCTGGAAAAAAGAAAAGTGAAACGCACAGGAAGGAGCAGTCACCTGAGGGTCTAGTCCCATGACGGGAGGACATCTGCAATTCTTCCTTCAGTCTTAGGGGCTTCCCAGATTTCACTCAGGAATATATAATGAATGCTCCTTATTTCATTAAAATACTAACTTTGGGTCAGATATTTTCAACTAAGAGTGAAACAACTAAAACAAGCACTGATTTTATCCCCATGACAGTAAAGAGTGATAAAAGGGTTATTTTTGTTTTTGTTTTTGCTTTTGTTCTTTTTTTAGGGGATCATGGTTAGAGTTACCTTATGGAAAACTCCCTGTGACTGCAGGGTAGCAGAGAGATAAAAGGGGTCAATAAAACCAAGAGGAACCATACTGTAGATTCACGGAGAAGAAAGCCAGGAAGAGACACAGTCTGTATTTGCTTGATTTCCTCACTCTGGACTACCTCTTCCTCTTCCACTCTTCTCTGCATACAAAGACTAAAGTATCTGCCTCCAATTGTTCAACAATAGGTTTTGGTATTCTCAAGGAAATATTGATACATAATTTTATTATTGATAAAAAAACAAAAAGTACCTGTCTTTAAAACTTGTATTTTTTTCATTTTTTGTAAATAATTAGATACCATTCTAAAAACTTCAAAAAAAAAGTATTAAGAAAATTTAATCATCTATAGCCAGAGAAATTAAAGAAAAATACAATTAAATATGTACTGCCTTATTCTTCAGGATCATAAAAATACAGAGTTATAGGTTTAAAAAATACAACTGAGTTTATTACATTTCAAAGTAAATGCTACAGAATATTTAATTTTCCATATGAAATATATTTTGAATTTTTAATTGCCACTTTTCATAGTATACCAATAATACTACTTAAACATCAGTATGTTTTTGGACATTCTGTTGTTTCCAATCCTCATACCTTTAAAGAATGCTATGAGACATTCAATATGCAGATCTTTTTCTGCATTTTCAATTCTAAGTTGGACAAATTCCTAATGGAATTACCACAATAGAGGTTATATGCATTTTTAAGACTCTCCACAAGAGGACTTTGCAAATTAGACTGTATAAATAATTTCAGCAAAGTATAACAAGTCTACAGTGACTGAGAACCTCAAATCCCAGAATTTCTCTGCATTTAACAGTGCAGGGCCCCCAGTTTCAGTAACATGTCAGTGTTCAGGGTATAATATGATGGGATGATTCCTGCAGCACTTGTGACCAGTACACATTCTGTAAAATTCCTTCTGTCTTTGAACAAAATAGTCTAAGAAGCATTGACCTTGAAATTTGATTAACTCTGTTGAATTTTTCTGTTTCTTTGAGGGTGGGTTAGAGTTTGGAATATATTTCCTTTCTGAAGACAGCCCTACATATATATTTTACAGAATAAATGTCTTTTTGTTAGGCATGGAATAAGTATACCAGGAATTTCACATTTATGGTATAACTTAATCTCTTCAAATAGTATTTGAGAATTTAGTTAGTATAATAAAGAATACACCAGTTTTTCAACTAATCTAACTTAGAAGATGATTCTGGTTTCATCAGTTGCTTGTTAAACAACTTGAATTACCTTAACTAAGCTAGTAATTCCTCTGAGTTAAAGATGTAGACTTTTCTGGAAATGATTGCCAGGAAAAGGCTTGAAAGTCTAAGAAGCAGAACATGAAAGAAGGGAAACCTAATGTAGGATGTTATCAAGTTGGTCACTGGTGCCAGTGACTGGTTCTTAGTCTTCCTCCATGCAAGATTATGAAATGTATCTTAGGACTCTGCCTAAGGAAAAAAGAAGTATTTACTCACCAGAAATTGTATCAGTCATCTTTCCCATGGCTGAAGCACAATGCTCAATACTCACAATTTAAATAGGACAAGGTTTATTTAGTTTATGGTTTTAGTGGCTCCAGTCCATGGTGGTCTGGTTCCAAGAGGTGCATGGCAGGGAATGCTGATTAATTCATGGCAGCCAGGAAGCAAAGCTGGGGAACAGCAGTAGAAAGGAAGGTTCCATAAACAATATGTAGCATCTTCAAGTCATACTCTGTGCCTTACGCTGCCATGCCAAGAAGTGTGCTTTACTAATCTGTTAGGTGGTTCCCAAGCCAACCAAGTAGATACAAATAAGTTCACCACCACATTCCATCCTGAAAAAACTTGACAACTAAGTACATCTCCTTAAACCATGATCTCCAAGTAAACACAGTCATAATTTTCTCTACCATGACACCACAATCATGCATACAAACACAACACAGTAGTCACCTTTCCAAACCTTCAACAGCCCCAGCATTGCTAAAAATTCCAAGTCAAAGCCTTTACTGAGACTAAGGCAAACTCTTAGCTGTGAATGCCCATAAAAATAAAAAACGTTAAATATTCCCAAAATATAACGGTAGAGGATAAACGTTCCCATTCAAAAAGAGTGGAAAATACCAAAACCGAGAAGGGCAAATATTAAGTCCCAGAGCTCCACATGTACTATTCAGAGCACATGATGGTGAGACGTGAGTTTCTACACTTGGGTTGGCTCTGCACATGGTTTATAGCTTTCCTCCACAGACATGCCATAGTTCTGGCATCTCCAAATAAAGGAGCCTATACTGCACCTTCAACTTCATTCTTTCAGCTTCATTCATGGTCCTCTCAGGGGCTCCTTGCCTGGCTTCCAAGGCCTTCCTTAGAAATCTGGGTGGAAGATTCCCTCACTTCACAGCTCCTACATTTCCTATGCTGGCAAGATCAGCAACGTGGATGATGCTAAGGTAGGCTTCCAGCTTGGGCAATAGTAAGGCCTCCTTGGACTATGGCCGCAGTGGCCTCTGAGTACCTGGATGGCTTAGTTCATGGCATCCAGGAAGCAGAACAGAACAACAGCACCAGAGAGGGACCAGGCCTGAGCCTATCTATAGTACTCCAAGTCTTGCCTCCAGACATACTGGTATGCGCATTACTAATCATATAAATGGCTCCCAAACCAATCAAGTTAATACAATTAAATGTAACAACCTCAAAAACCATACCCTGTTGGTCAAGGATCATCCTTGAGCATTACTTCTCTTGCATTTTCAGGTTATATTTGTAAGGAAGTACCTGCAGAGAACTCAGCAAAGACTTGAATGTGGCAAGGTATATCTGAGTGTAGTTGTTCAATGCTTAGAAAAGGTCACTACAGTAGCAGTGGTAAAAGATGGAGCCCATAACGATTTCATGTTGCTGTTATAAAAAAAGATGGCCACAAATTTAGGGGCCTAAAATAACACAAATTTATTATATTATAGTAATGTAGGTCAGAAGTTCAAAAATGGCTTTTATGTTACTAAAACCAAGGTGTCAGTGTAAGTTTTAAAAATAAATAAACATCTACAAAACCTCCATCCAATTTGCAAAAAAAAAAAAAAGCAAATACTGTAAGAATTTCTATGCTTTTCTGATCCCATTCACCACATTGATGATTATCCTGAATTTTAATTTGTCTTTTTTATCTCATTTGCTTTCTTCAAATTATCTGTATATTCCTAACCTGTGTATCAGTTTTCTAATTGCTGGTACAAAATAACCAATCCCTACAATTTAAATAGTGAAAACTTTATTGGCTCATGATTTCAGAAGTTTTAGTCCATGGTTGGCTGGCCGCAAGGCAGAAATACCAGAGAGGAGACAATCAGGGACCAGATACGAACCCCAGTGTCATCCTAGCAGCTCATCCAGGCACATCACCATAACTGTGTGTTCTGGTAACTTTTTCTTCCTTGCTTAGACAAACACCTGACACCCAAAGTGAAGGAAGGAAAGGTTTATTTAGCTTACAGTTCTTGGTGATTTCAGTCCATAATCAGCTGACTCCAAGGCAGGGTGGCAGGGCACTGGGGCAAAGGCCAGAGCAAAAGGGGGCAGCCTTTCATGGCGGCCGCAAGCGGCAAGAGCAAACGGCGCCAGAGAGGAAAACACGCCCCCATTCCGACCTTACATTGTATGTCGGTTCCACCCCTGGGTGGGTGCAGAACTCACACCACCAACCCCAGCACTACACAAGGAGTCAATCACAAACGCTAGATTCAGCCTCTCCCGGACTGCATGAGGCTTGGGGGGCCATCTATATACAAACTGTAACACTGTGTTTCACTATTCCTTTTGTAGTTCTCAAGCCAGTCAAGCTGACAATCCAGCTTAACTGACACAAAATGTATTGTTAGAATTATCTGTAAACAGAAGGATATTTCTGCTCTTCAATCATACTAATGTATGTAGTTTTCTTGATGTGTTTTTACTTCTTTATATTAATTCATTGTGTTAGTAAACTGTTAATCCACTCACTTGCCAATAAATTTTTGTGTTGTTTCCCTTTGGTAGTATTTGTTGTTTTTTTTTTTCTCTTGAGTGTTAAAAATATGAAAATATTTGTACTCATTTCATCATGTGCATATGTAAGAATTTTTCTAAAGAATGATTATACAAGAGGAATTGCTTGATTTTAAGGTGGGAACATCTTTAAATGAGGAAAGAATTCTAAATTGCTTTACATATAGATTATAAAGTGTAACTAGTCATCAAATCATACCAATTATTTTATTGTACATTCTAACTAAAACTAGATATTAACAAAATTTTCAATTTTTGCCATTCTACATGCTAAATGATATATTTTGTAAAATAGCTAAATGTGTAAAATGTATTTTTTTGACAGTGCTTTATATCTTGTTTACAAAATCATCTCCCAATTCAAGGTCATATATCTTTTGATATTGTCTCCTGAAATTGTAAAATTCCTTCTAAAATTAGAAGGAAATTAGAAGTCTCTAAAATTAGAGCCTTTAACTGGCATTGTTTATTACAGAAAGAAACCAAATTTAGTTTTCCTATATGTTTAGTCATTTTTCTAAGAATTAAATTGTCTCTCCTTTAACCAGTGATTTGTATTGCAAGCTTTCTATATAGTAAGTTTTCATATATTTTAATGTTTTTGCTATTGCTAATCTAACTTCTTGAGCCTGTTTGTCTATAACCAAGCCAACACTGCACTTATCATATCTTTTTTTAACAAATATTTTATAGACAATGGGTCAGGTCTCCTATTTGCTAATTTCTTCCCCTCTCAGGATATTTTTGCTGTTCACAGATCTTCTTTTATAAAAGTGTTAGAATCAATTTGTAAAATAGTAGAACTTGATAACTTTTAACTATTGGAGTCCTCTGTTCATGAACATGGTATATTTTTCCCTTTGTTTATATCTTCAAATCTTTTAAATTAAGTCTTATAATTTATCTTGAAAACTCTTTGTTATAGTTTTTAATATGCATGTGTGTGAATACACAGGTGGGCAGATGAATTGAATAAATCTTTGTTGTTATTATACATAATATATTTAATATTAAAAACTTTGGCTTTTATTGCTGATGTGACAGAAGTACATTTGAATTCTATGTGATGATATTGTTTTAATTGCTATTGAAATATTCTCTGTTCAATTTTAGTTATTTACTAGTACATTTTTGCATTTTAAGTGGAAATTATAGTGAGTAAAAATAAGTAACAGCAATATTATGACTTTCTTTTATATATTTATATTTTAATGCATTTTTATTGTATTAGACTTCCAGAAAAATCATTGAAAATAAGTTGTTATGGTTCATATTTTTCTCACTCAAAGGCCATAAGTGTTAATGTATTTCCATGTGTTTCATCCTTCATACACTTTCTTCTAAATTTTTTAAGCAAGTAGTAACAGAAATGAAGACCATTGATTATTCAGTGAGTATTTTCATAAAAAGCAGATATTTTGCTGCATAACTGCAGTATAATTCCAAAATCAGGAAACTTAATGCTAATCTATTTTTCAGTCTTCATATTGCCTTAATGTTTCCCCACTTGTTCCTATATATTTTCATAGCAAAATAAAATCTTGGCTCACATATTTCAGTCTTGTCTTTTACAACATTAACATTTTTAAGAGACTACCTCAGCTATTTTTAGTATATTTCTCAATGTAGTCTCCTTGTGTTTTCAAGTGATTAGCTTCAGGTTATGCATTTTTGTAAGAATACCCAAGAAGTTGTGGTGTGTTGTAATTTGTATGAGAAAGAAAAAGCATTATATTATCTGCCTGGTCATATAGATGTCAACTTTGATTCTTGGTTAACATTGTGCTTCTGGGTTTCTCCAGTGCACAATGCTGCTCTTCATTTGTCATAAATGAGTATATCATGCAGAAAACTACAGTGTTTATTAAAAATGGTTATTTTTCTAACTCTAGAAATAGTTCTTCTTTGTTTCTTAACTGGCCTTTTACTCCAAAGAAGAGCTTTTGCTTCTTCTGGGTTTTCATTTTTATTTCTATCATTATGTACATTTGTTGGAGTCCATGTTAAAAAACTTCATGTGAGCCAGGGATATAACTCAGCAGCATAAGCACCTGCCTGGCAAGCGCAAGGTCCTGAGTTCCATTCCTGGCACAATAAATAAATAAATAAACAAACTTCATGTTATAAGATTCTTAGATCTCATGGGCCTTGGTTCTTCTTCCATAAAAGGAAAATGATAATATTGATCATCAAGATTTGCTGTGTAGATTAAATAAGTATACACATGTAAAGATCCCAAAAATGAGCATCAAATAATTGGAGATTACATAATTATTAGTAACATAATATTTGTCTCACTTTTAATATTGTGAAAGGTTTTAGAGGCCCTCTTGTTTCAGTACTTTATGGTCTTGGAAAACCCATTTGACCTCCCTTGTTCTCATGTTCTTCACCTATAAAACAAAGAAGTTGGCTTAAATGGTTACTCTGAATTAAATTATAGCTTTAATGTAAGAAACCAGAATTTATACCTATAAAAAAAATACATGCATAAATCCACTTTGTTCCAACAACTTGCCAAATATTGTTTTATCTTTACAATACGAATATCTTCCACAATATATACTTATATATATATTTTAGTGCTCTTCCAAAACATTTATTTTATGTCTGAATAAACAATCTGAGTGTGTCATTTAATCACTCTTTACATTTTAGCAATATTAGTTGGTTGCAGCTATTTTACAATATGCTGATGAGTTTTGACAAAATGCAAAATAGCTGAAGACAGATGGCTTGCAGCTCCAACTGTTGGGGTCTATTTTCCTCTGCCAGCAAGGTCATTGATCTTTCAACTTGGTACAGCCTCAGACCACATGATGCTCTGATTTGCATGTTGGAGGAAGAAGATTCAAACACTTAAGTTTCTCTTTAAAACATGTGACAGCTATCGTGAAGTATAACCAGTACAGCTTGGAAGTTTAATACAGATAGCCTTGCATGTGTCTTTACACATTGTTGAAATAAAAAATACGTTCATGGAAAGTAGTAGATTGATTAATGTCAGTACTGAACACTACCCAAAGAAGAGATTGCCTGGGACACTGGAAAGAGTACTGGACCTTAATTTTCAATATCTGGGCTTAAATCTTTATTCTATCTAGTCCTTCGAGCTGGGTCAAGTGAGCTTCAAGCTTTGCTTATTTCAAACTTGCAGAGATGTGAGAAGGAAGTAAGTCAGTTTTAGTGAAAGTACTGCACTTATTAAAGGAATCCAGCAAGTTTCAAGGAAGTATGCAGCCTGGGGACAAGGTCCAGCATGGCCAGATCAATCATCGTTAGGGTTTTTTCTAAGCTGAACTTGAGAAGTTGCATGTCAAGACACATGCTGTCTTCCACTTTGAGCATCTCAGGACTCCAGGCTCTAGGTTGCAAAACTCCCAGTAAAATAAAAGGCTGGTGCATTTTAGTGGTGCATTCTGTATGACAACCACTGCAACATTAATTGTTCATCCTGAACTCAGTACCTGTGTCTCTACACATGCTTGGCTTCCTATGCTTGGAAACCTTTCCTATGCTTCTCTGCTAAATGGGCTCTTCATCTTTCAAGACTGAAGACCTTGTATCAGACCATCCTTCTCTGCCCAATGAAACCCTCTCCATCAAGCGAATATGCTTACTGTCAGAAAACAATCCTGACCAATCACCTGCGAGGTTCTTCTGCAGTGCTCCAGCCTGTGGAGGACAACTACCCCCTGAATCTAGCTGGCGGTGCCAGGCTCTCTTTGCAGTGCATCCCTCCCTCCCAGCTGTTCTCTCCCCATGCTCTTGCTTCTCCAGTCTTTCATTCCACATGCTGATGATACCAAACGAACCCTGAGAGCTTTGGTTCTGAGTTCCATATTTATTTCACTGCATGACATCGTGCATGCTGTGTGGACCTGTGTATTAACACTGGCAAGCATCAGTAACAGGAAAACCCAGTTTATCTGATCTTCAGGAAAGATAAAGATCAGAGAAATATGGGGAATTTAGAGCTGCTAAGGAGAGAGAATGATCATCACTCGAAAGTCCCCTTCTGCCTCCCCGCCGGAGAAGTGGGAATAGTTCACACACCAGGCAGCAGACAGAGAAGGTGCAGCCAAGCCACCTAACAATTAGATTTTCTGAATTTACATGTTTTTACACAGAATTATTTTTACATTAATTAGTCGTAAAAACTCTAGACCAGGGAGGTTCTCATTCATTGGTTATCTTGTGCCACAGGGGTCATTAATCAATGTCTGGGGGAGAAATTTTTATGACAATGGGGTGGTAGTAGTGTTGGGAGGGGGTGATGCTGACAGCCATTCAGCAGAAACCAGGGGTCCTGCTAGGTATTCTACAGTACCCAGGGCTGTATCCACCAAGGCAGTACCCATCCCAAATATCAACAGTGCTGAAGTTCAGAATCACTGCTCCAAATGAATTTTCAGTTCCTAATCCCTGCAAGATGTATTCCCAAACATCAGCTTCTGCTGTTTGGCAGGAGAGGACTTCCACCAAAACAATTTGTGGCCCCAAGAGCCTCAGGCTTTGCTTGAAGTGTGCATGTGGATTCAATTCAGTTGACCTAAAACCTTAATGTTTACCTACTGTGCAAAGGGTATTTGGCTGTACACTTTTAGAGAATATGCAAATAATTATAGCATGCCCTATAACCTCAAAGACCTATAATTTATTAAATATGGCAAACTCCTAGAAAAATGGGACCATCAATTCTCAGTACCTACATGGTAGGTGTTTCATAAATACCATATTAATAAAGTATGTAAAAGAAGGCTAATTGGTAATTTTTAAAAATCTTCACTTCTATCAATTTTCAATGCCAATCTCACCTTTTCATTTTTTTTATATATTTATTTATTTATTTATGAGACGAGGTCTTACTATGTATTCCAGGTTGCCTGTGAACTCATTATATAAACCAGGCTGGCCTCGAACTCTTGGCAATCTTCCTGCCTCAGCCTCCTGAGTGCTGGGATTACAGGCATGCACCCCCATATTTGGCTATCTCTTCACTTTTGTTAGGAAGTTTTGCCTTATATTTAGTAAAGAAAAGGGATTATCAGTGTGAGCCAAGTGGGGACTTTATGTCTTCTCTTTTACATTTGTCTCCTCTTTTGCTCCCATGCCTCCTTCAAGTTTTATAGAATGAGGTGTCTGTCATGCTGCCCAAGGACAACTTCTCCATCTGTTTCCTTATTCCTCTCCCTAAACTCTATGATACTTCAGATCTGGCTTATGACTTATCAATACCACCTAATTTGTGCGCTATTTGTGTGAAATACATAATTTAGTAATCTAGGTATGGTAATCCATGATTATCTCTTGGTCACTCATTCTTTGCCATACATGATCCTAAAGAACAGAAGTAATAGGATGAAATCCTTATACTCAAGAAATGCATGAGTAGTCTTTGAGGAGTGAGTAATTCTGAGATTTCAAGCCCAAATGCCTAGGAACATGGTGTTACCATTCACTGAAAAGAGAAAGAAGACAAAGGAATGATACAGGAACTCAGGAGCCAAGTTGGCCATGGACATATTGTGACCAAGGAGTAAGCAAGGTATTAATGCAAAGCACCAATATTTAGAAATGGTGGGAGATGATGTCATCCAATACTTGTAAGGAAGATTTCAGCTTGCTGAGGAAAGTCTGAGTCAAGGATTAAATTAAGATTTTAAAATTCTTATTCCTCAGGTCTCTTCCCAGAAAGAGGAAAAAAATTCAATATTTGGGTAAAAATTAAATGTTTAAGCAGTTATCATATTGTGGGAAAGCCCTGGCATTACAGTCAGATGGATACAATAGATGGAAACCTAAATTTAATATGTCACACCTGGGACCTTAAACAAATATGTAACCTCATCAAGTGCTAACATTCTTGTCTACAAAGTGATGATAACACCTAACACAGCATGTTGAGGATATTTAGACAAATACTGCAGAGAAGACATACTATAATACATGGCATATGATAATGAGTAATTTTAATGATGTCATTATTAATTTTCCTAATAGGGCTTGTTTTTTACTGAATATCTATTAATCAAATCTTAAAAACCAAGAAGCCCAATATGCAAAATTCTTCAAAGATCAATATTGCCCTATTGTTAAATTCTATGTTCAACAAAATGAGTCAAAAATTTTACAATTCATAAATTATAATTTTTTGGCATCAATTTCTTGAATGTTCTGTACTTTTATCTATAAATAGGATGATGTCAATTTTAAGAGGCTTTAAGAGGTTCTCAGGTATTTACAAAACAGTTGAAACAAATATAGACAAGTGAGTCATTTGTTCAACTATTAATTAATTCATTCAACAAACACAATGAGTTCATTCTGTGTGAAAGGAAAGATGACAGGTGTTGGGGATTCAGAACAGAAAAGATCATGTCCTTCAAGGTGTATAGTCTTGTAAGGACATAGAAATTATTTTACTAATGTGTAAGACCATTTAAGTTGGTAAGTTTCCTGGATAAAAACTGCAGTTACGGGATCATGCAAGAAGGAATCTGACGTCCTCAGCAGCTGAAAGCAATCTTTCCTGGAGCAGTGATATTGAAGGACGATTAGAGACTCTGGTGCGTGGGATCAGGAGAGAAGCGATTCTGGAGGGGACATTGTTCTTCAGGAGTTAGGACACCACACAGAGAGAGCAGGATGACTCCAAGCTCAGTCAT
Organism: Cuniculus paca; assembly: GCA_004365215.1. Classification (NCBI taxonomy): domain Eukaryota; kingdom Metazoa; phylum Chordata; class Mammalia; order Rodentia; family Cuniculidae; genus Cuniculus; species Cuniculus paca. Next base: position 285 of record RJWT010024232.1, on the reverse strand, counting down.
CCTGTAAATGTGAATGTGGCAGTTACAGAAAAAGCCGCTTGGATTTACACTCAAAACACTTTCCCTCATGAGCATGGTTACCTGGCAACCTCCAGCCAATATTCCAGATCCTGAAAATTAAACCCACTAAGGCCCAGCATTTGCGAGGCTGCTCTGAGGTGAGGGAACAGCACAGTGGGGCCAAGGACCAGTCACTCCCTCCTGACAGGAGACACTTCCATCAAGGGCTCTGCCCAGGAGCCCCCGCCAGCCTGGTCCACCTGCCTTTTCCTACTCACCCTCTTC